>JACXIV010000041.1:5824867-5862686 GCA_014737475.1 Bombus confusus
TTAATTGGAAATGATCCGTCCGGGCATGTAGGGAAGCTTTGTGAATTTGAATCGGCAATTTGTTCGAAGGAATTTACGCGGACATCTCAGTTGGAAGAAATAGAAAGAAACAGAGGAGATGGTTGTTGTATTAAAGGTTATATAAAAGGTGCTAAATACATTTTGGAACTCGCAGATCGCACAAAGAAAATAAATAGATCGTTACAATAGAAAAATATATCGATTCCCCCCTTCGAAAATCCCAATACCAAGCTGTACAATAGAGTTCCATTCAGTAAGGATGGAGAGAAAAATTTGTATCGGCTCTACCGAAGGAGATGTTTTCTCTTTTTTGTCCTTTAAACTCGACTACTTTGCACCGAGCTCCCTCGCAAGGGTGTTCACCCTCTTAAACGTTTCCTGGTTTCGCGGCTAAATCTGCTTAAACGGGCGAGAAAGAAGCTGCTACAACTTTTTCCGCTTCTTTCTCCCTTCTCCACCTTCTTTTTCTCTCCTCGTCGACGTTGATTTACGCGAGTTTGCATGTTACAGGGGCGTTGATCGTCCTCTGGTGGCATAGTTCTATCGCGTTAGCAGATGTTTCCACGAGTAGAGAAATGACAGATCTGCTCTCTCTCTCTCTCTTGGATTTTAACGCGCAATAACGTGGGATAAGATCAATCTTGCGAAAGATTAACTCGATAAAGTAATTTCGAGCTTCTAGCTCAACGAAACTTAAAGTCCAACGATTATAAGTTACAATTACGCCCTGGAATCTATTAAGACTCAGCTACGCGTCTTCTTACAACGTTTCCCCGTTTCTGTCGCGGTGTTTGCAATGCAACGAACGCGCCTTCCTTTGGGAACGAAAAGTCCAGCTACGTGTTTGTACAAGACGCGTGCACGAAATGGTTAAACACGTGTTAAACAAACAGAAGCTCGCTTAAACGCCGGTTAGCAGGCCGTTAGTCACAGTTAAGTGACCAAACATCGACACCCGATATCTGCGATCACCCTCTCGATTATTATCGACGGGGGTGAACTCTGCTCACCGATACACCGTTTTCTGAAGAAACACACGTCACAGAAATTTCTCGGAGGAAACGAAGGAAGAAATCGGCGGGAGAACGATCGAAAGGGTTAGGTTTGCAAAGTGGTTGGCGGAAAATTCTGCAGCAGGACGTATCTAGATTTAAACGTTATTCGAAGGACGCAGAAGTTTATAAAATTGTTGTATAACGCACCGAGTTATTAGGTTGTCCTAATGTAAAGTTTCTTTCCTTTTATAAGGAAACGATAGACGCACGATATTTTTACGTTTTCTGTTATTTTACTAAATCACGTATCATCCATTTTCTTCCTATTATCACGAGTTTCTATTATCACGATCATACGTAATTCGATAAAATAATACTTTTAATAAAATAATAATTTTCCCTACAAAACGAAAGAAACTTTCCGGACAATCTAATATTTTACAAGACGGAAGAGAGCCGCGATACAAATGCAACTTCCTGGGAATTTAAATATAAATTTCCACCGAATTTAAATTCCAATCTGAAAGCCACGTAACTCGGCTGTACTTGGCCGTCGCTACGATCACTTTCCCAAACAAAAGGAGAACGTAAAAAATTGTCCGGCACTTCCGATGGTTGGTAAGCATACAGGAAGAAAGGATAATCGCGTTGGGACCGGCGGTGAAAAACGAATTAGTTTTCCGTGCCTGGTTTTATTGATTAAGTAATCTTAATACATCGCTGAGCCGCAATGTACCATAAAGAGAGCGGAACCGGAAACGATCCATTCCTAGGAGGGAATATGCTTTGTCGGTGGTCGCTCGACGCTCGGAATTTCTGCTTTGATTAATCTACCTACCCGTACCAGCGCGACTTTTTCCATCCGCAAAAGACTTATCATCTCGAGCGATGCACACTCTCTGGCAACGTTCCAGTACACTCTGCACTCGGCTTCGCTTTTTGAGACTAGTTCGACGATGCCATCTTCGTGCAGAACGAGCGGTAATCATTGTTCCTCATCTTCGTCCAATTCTTTCCCCATTTTCCTCGGTCGATGCTCTCCTCGTTGAAAAATTCAACTTCCCTTTTATCAACAGCTTTTACAAATAGCGAAAGAATTTTTGTCTTATCGGCTGCTTCCTCTAACTGGACGCGAAGAAATGTCTCCGCCGTCTATAATATCCTTCATTGTCCGTCATTTAAAATTAAACGATCAATCGATTAAGATCCCAACGATAGAATAGCGAATAAAGAAACGAAGAAGCTAGGACAAATTTTCAAGGGAACGGTGGCAAAGGAGAAACGTTTTACAACGTTACGACAATGTTGCGACAAAACGAAAACCGAGATCTTTCTCTTTTTGTCGTGTTTTATCGTAAGGGCGGATATAGTTTCTTCTCGCCAAGGTTTCTTCGCAACGAGATTAAAGCCACGATGATGATTCGGAAAGCTCGAAGATTGGCGTATTCGCACGTGCATCCTGCAATTGTTGTTCGACCGTTCATCGTGCGTGGATTTCTTCGAAACTGCCAACAATACAACGAACCGGCGTTCGGCGCGCGCCAACCAGAAAAGTTCTGCGATTGAAAAACTTTCGGTAGAATTTCTTTCTCCCCTACTGGCCAACTACGAACGGACATTCAGATTTCCGTCGGACGCGTACATCAAACTCTGAACGAACACTAAACGCCCTTCTGAAGCAATCGTTCATGAGCAAAAAAAGTTCTCTCTTTTCTTGATAAGGATATTATACTCGATGATACGCCTGGTTAACGAATTTTAGGATATTCGTAATATTACGGGGAGATGAACGAAGAAATAAGGCGTTAAAAATAACGCGGTTTCGAAGAATGGAAGCGCTATACCTTGAAACGATATTAAAACGTTATTTGATATTCTGGACTCGAGCCGTTGGAAGGGCCGACTGAAAAGGGCACATCGTCGAATCAATATCAATTAGGATGCTTCTTCCGGTCACGTGTCTTTGCACCCCGCTATATTATCGCCACGTGTTCTGCTGTAAAAAATTTTGATAAGGAGGGAACGTCGTTTCCGGTTCCGACCCAATCCACGAACAATGAAAGCTACTCTGCGTTTCAACTGGATCACACGACCCGAAGGGTTATCGGAAACGGAACGCTGGTCAATCGCGATTCCATCGAAGAAATTGTCCACTTGCCTTTCCGAATTTTGTACAATTTTTCCCCTTTGGTTGTTTTACAATTTCCCATTTACAGAAAATTTACGATGAAATTTCCGAGTACAGAAATAAGAATATAGAAAGATGCATCTCCTTCTTACGAAGATGGGTTATCAGAAACGGATTCCATCGAAGAAATTGTCCACTTGTCTTTCTGAATTTTTTACAATTTTTTCCCCTTTGGTTGTTTTGCAATTTACCATTTACAGAAAATTTACGATGAAATTTCCGAGTACAGAAATAAGAATATAGAAAGATGCATCTTCTNAATTTTGTGCAATTTTTTCCCCTTTGGTTGTTTTACAATTTCCCATTTACAGAAAATTTACGATGAAATTTCCCAGTACAGAAGATAAGAATATAGAAAGATGCATCTCCTTCTTACGAAGATGGGTTATCAGAAACGGATTCCATCGAAGAAATTGTCCACTTGTCTTTCTGAATTTTTTACAATTTTTTCCCCTTTGATTGTTTTATAATTTATCATTTACAGAAAATTTAAAATGAAATTTCCGAGTACAGAAGATAAGAATATAGAAAGATGCATCTCCTTCTTACGAAGATGGGTTATCAGAAACGGATTCCATCGAAGAAATTGTCCACTTGTCTTTCTGAATTTTTTACAATTTTTTCCCCTTTGGTTGTTTCGCAATTTACCATTTACAGAAAATTTACGATGAAATTTCCCAGTACAGAGCACAGAAGATAAGAAAAGAGATCCCGTACTTGTTCAATTTCTCGCGAAACAAATATCAGCAATTTCAAGAAGATTTCCCACCAAGCTTGAAATTTCTTCCAAGAGCATCATCGATTACAACGACGTTTCCCAATCTTTGCACGAACGTTTATCTCTCGACGTCCGCTCGCAATTCATCTAATACGCTGTTGCAAAGGGGTGGTTTGAGCGAAAACGCGCATAGAAGATAGTTAACGTATGCAAGGGTAGAGGGTTAAAAAGAGTCCACGCAAACATCTCATACATTACACGGAATTTCCACCCCACGGAAACCAGCCAATAAAATACCCCCGGAACACGGGTGTCGTCCACTCGCCCTCTCCATCCTGAATCGTAACTGCATTGTCCAACTTTTTTCGTTTTTCTTCTTTCACCCCTCTTTTCTCTCCCGCCTTGTTCATCCACTGCTCACCCTTTTCACCGATACTTTCTAGTTTTCCTTTTTTTCCTTGCTTCTCCAAGTACGTGTACACCCCCTCGATTACATTCGGAAATATTAGGGGACGTCCCGCCGTTCGACAAACTATCAATTTATTCTCTTCTTTTCATTGATCGAACACCACGTGACATCGCTGGCCCCTATATTCCTTTTTCTTTTCTGCCCAAGTTTTTCTACTTTCGCAGATACCTAATCTGTTAAGGAGATACGCTTGTTTTGCCTGTTTCTGTTCGTCGAAACGCCGAGCTCCACGTCCTCGTGCAATACGCGATCTTACACTGAATCATCCTTTCGCGGCCACAGTCAAAGAAGAAATATCCAAATTCGGTAATAGATATAGCACAAGAGTCAACAACCACCAAAACCCTCTAGTCACTCGATTACTCGACACGTCGAATCAGATCCGCAGGCTAAAAAGACACTGCTCTCTAGATTGAAGCACTCGATTCAATTAGAATCAAACACGCGATAAACTATTTTTAATCATGACACAGTACCACGCCAGAAAAATTTGCTTATAATTCTCATTGAGAGTTGATCGTAAAATTACTTCCAAATAAAAAAAAGAAAAATCATCCTTTCGCGTTACTTATTCCGCGTATTTCGTCGAAATATTAGCTTGCCCGGAATGTTTCTTTCGTTTTATAAGGAAACAATAGACGCGCCACATTTGTCGTTTTCTATTATTTTACCCAATCACGTATCATTCATTTTCTTCGTTATTACGATCTTAACGTAATTCGATCGAATAATACGAAAGAAAAAACGTAGCGCATTCTTATAAAACGAAAGAAACTTCCCGGACAACCTACTACGTACAATCGGATAATTTTCCTCCGCCAACTTATTCTTCTACGCTGTTCGAGAAGAGAATTCGACGACGCTGTACCGCACCAGCAGATCGAGTCGAGTTTCTAGCTAAAAGTCTCGACGGTGGACCACGTGGAAATCTCTATAGATTACGGCCGGCCGTATAAATCATGGCCGGCGGCTGCTGAATGTTATCTCGCGCTTCCGGTTCGACGCACCGACATTTCGCGCACACCGCCGCCGAATATTCCTCCGTGGGGTGGTTTCGTTTTGTAGAAGGACCAGGCACAAAGCATATGCTGCCCGCTGTCCACTCCATTTACTTCGCTACGTCATCTCTCGCGTTGCTCGACCGAGGAAGATAACCAGGGACCAAGAGAAAGGGATCTATGGAACAGGGATACGTTGAATTGCTCGAAAAGTGCAACATATTCTCGATGGTCGCCGGTTACTTAATCAGCGGAGGGCACAGATGTTACGCGGAAAATTTGATTTTCATCTTCTTCGAGACGATATCGACGTTGTTGGACGGTGAAGAGGAATTTTAAACGATTCGTTTCGTTTACGTCTCGAGCGCAGTTCACCCCCGCGGCGATCCTCCAATTTCTATACGTTTCGATCTCGCTGTTATTTCAACGAACAAAAGGAATTTGTTTGCGATTTGAGAAAATCTTAAGAAAGATTTTCTTTCAAATGTCCGGTAACTTCGTGTATCACGAATACCGATCTTTCCTTTTTTTTTTTTTTTAGAAATGAAATGGATCTTTCGAAATCTTGCAGAGTCTTCGTAATTGCGCGCTGAATATAAAATAAAATAAAATAAAATAGTTTAATCGCGCTGAATATAAAATAGAATAAAATTCTGAAAATGGTAAGAAGCGTTAGTTGAAATAATTGCAACATTGAATGGCACTTTATCTCGTTCCATTCTTATTCGCTCGTGTTTACCGAGAAATTTCTACGATGTTTCGATTTAGGATATCTATTTCGAAGATATCTTTCGTTTTACAGAATATCAGATTTGGTTGTTACAATTCTGAAGTCCAACTTAATTGTCGCATATTTAGATTCCCAGACTCGTATGTTTTGCGAATGTACGATACACAGGGGCAAAATACATGGTTCGATTTATAAGAGCGTCTTTATCGGCGAGTTTCCTTTTCCTCGCCATTGAAATTATCGATTATCAATCAGAGAGCGACCAATCGGATTGCGCGGCGTTTCTGCACTTCGCTAAAGCCAGTAATCGATCAACCATCGGCTGAATTGTTTATCGAGTTATCTGCGATCGCTACCGAACATCGCGTTAATTCGTTGCAAAGTATAATAGCACGATGTTTTCCTATTCAAACAAAGTTGAGATTCGTTTCGTTTCATTGCATCAAGGGATAAAACGCGAAACTTCAGAAAAAAAGTTCTTCGACATTTCTAATCTTCAATTGTTTCTAATTTTTCTCAAACACTCGTATCTGTCTAAATATTTATTTTCAAAATATACTTACATTAACACTGAACCTACCGACGCTTCTTGTATAATTATTGACTCGCGATAGACAGAACAGACTACAAATTTTTCTTAGAAAAAAAAAAGCAAACTAGAAATAAATAATAAAAATACGCATATTTTATGAAAAGTCACAGATTAGCAAGCGTTTCGATAACGTTTAAATATGGCAAAATTTGCGTAGAAATTTGAAAGCGGTCGATTTGACCGCTGTGGTAGGTTTAGTGTTAAATATTACTCAACGCTCAACGAATTCGCCGTTTGAAAATTCTCTTATCCGAGTATTTCGTTACGCATACACGAGTGTCTGTACGATATCTACTATTATTTATACTTTCTATGCTATCAATTTATACTTTCCACAAAAGGGAGGAAGATCGTACATAGACTTGGTCACGGTGACTTAAAATTCGGTTTTACGAAACATACTTGTCGTCAGTTTCTATGCGAACGGTACATGATACGAATTCGAGTGGATTACGATATTGTTGGCATTGTGATGGAAAAATGGAAAGTCGTGGACGGAGGTCGAAATGCGGTGGCCGTCGAAGTTCGACAGGACGCCCTCAGGAAATCTAAACCGGTAACAAGATGGCTGCTCGGAAACGGAAACCGGAAGCTTGTCACTCAAGCTACAGCGGCTTCCGGCGTGGCCCGAAAAAGGGAAATGTTATAGAACGGTCGAGAAGAGAAATAAAAAGGAACGAGGGATGGAACAGGGGAGAGACAGCTGCCTCGAGTGTATTGTTTTATCGCGTTTCTCTTGTAAATGCTTACTTAAATCAGACGCGTGTCTAAATATTATATAAAAATGTAATTTCATAAAAAGATGAGACATGATTTCGAGTTGCGATATCTCGGTATTCTAATTAAACTTTCGTTGCGTTTAGAAAACCAGCAGCCCGATCTAAAATTCGATTAGGTATATCTTTTATCCTTCGATGATTAGAAATGTCGAGACGTATCAATTAACGATTAAAAACGACGATCATCGTCTGAAAACATACATCGCAGCAATCAGAGCGATTTTCCACGATAAGGAGAATCATTTTTCAATTTACCATTCTTCCTACTTAAAGCCTCGCCGATAACGAAAGTTATCGCTTTATTCGTATAATCATTTCCAATTCGAGGAGAGAAATTTCGCAACATCGAATAGTACGAATATCGATAAGCCTGTGTTCTCCACCAATACGTAGGTAACGTATGAAATCACTTGAATAATTATAAACTATTTATCATCAGATATTATGTTTACATCGTTTCATGCAAAAAGATCGTACCACTTCACTGATAATTATAATCGTCACATCTGTTTGATTCCAGTAGCAATTACGAAGTTGCCAATCTTGTTTCATTCGATATTCTTCACAACAAAATACGTCAGAGCGATGTTCAAAAATCCTATATCGCGTTACGGAACGATACGTCGATACGCATGTTAACAACGATCATGAATTTTGACATATCGTAGGTACGTTTTATGACTTTACAGAAGAGTCAGACGTATGTTTCATCTCTCTGTTCAGGATACTTTGAATATTCAAAATTTCTGATATTCTATATTTTGTAGTATCTAGGAAACTCTAATTTATTGCTCGAGAAAGAGCGAATATGTCATGATTTGGTTTGGTAACGTTGTTTCTCTTCGAAGACCGCTACAAATTTTTCTTAGAAAAAAAAAGTAAACTAGAAATAAATACGGAAGAATATATCGTACGCATATTCGATGAAAAGTCATAGATCACGAAGCGATATAATAAGCTTTAAATATGGTAAAATTTGTGTAGAAATTTGAAAGCGGTGAATTTGATAGGTTCGGTGTTAGTATCACGATATCCTTTTTTTTAACGGGAGAGAAGGAATAAAAGACAAGTGGTTCGCTTAAGATTCGATTTTATTAAATATGTATCTGATATATCAGACTACTATGTATTATACACAATGTACATATATACAACCTATTCGACGTAATTACATGCTACTTAATTAAAGGTGATAAACTGGGATCTCTGTATCGACCGATATCTGTCACGTCACTTCTCTATAATTACATTATAATACCTGCTTGCCCTTCGTTCTACGAAACGATTCTCTGACAAACGAAACAATCGAGAATCATCGTAGTACGATCAACGCGAAACAAATCTTTTCCTTGACGGTAGTAGCATTTACAAAACTGGCTTGCGTTTATTTTACAACGAACCTTTAAATTATATCATTCACGACTTACCGTTCAATACTTTCCTCGACGATCACAATATTCGAATTTCTGCTACGAGTCTATGTACGATGATTTTTCTTTTTATTTCTAAAAAAAAAAAAAGAAAAAAAAAGAAAATAGATTATTCCTTAAAGGCTATCGCGCGTGGATTTCGTCTCGTACGAATTTTGCTCGAACATCGCCGTTCTACAAACGCACTACAGTCACATCTACCGTCGCAATATTATTATTTCTAATCACTGGAAATAAAAACTTTTCTAAGGTCCATTTAATATCGAAGGATAATAAAGTGACAACCTTTAAGGATCGAATCTTCCGTGCCGTAAGCTTAATTCTCCTGACTAATTACATTTCGTAAGAATGTACGTGTAACGACCTTTTTATTCTCCGACTCTCGACGAGAGATTGTTTTTCGCTTTACTTTATCTCGTTATCGCGATTAGATTGATAGAAAGTGGTGTGTTCGTATTACATAAGACACAAGCAACCAGCGATCTTTGCAATTTTCTCTCTTTGCACGCCATGTTCTCTCACAAATGGCTCATGGAAAACCACAATATCAACTTTGATAATTCATTTATTTATCTGTTACTCGTAAGAGAGTACGATGGATTACTGTTAGGGTGTTTAAGTACGAACGTGAGAAACGCTTTTCTCAAAGTACACTCATATATACACATACATACACGCTACGTACGTCTAACGACAGCTTTGTACAAATCGAAGAAAGAAAACGAATAACCTGGCAACTGCGAATCTATGTAACGATCGATCCTACGATACTGTCCAAAAATTTCAAATCACGCTCTTAGCTGTGCTTGATCGATCTTCTCGACTAACGATAGCTTTTCGTAGGAGTATTCGAGGATATTTGGTATGAAAGCTATTTTCGGTAAAGGTGTCGTTTGGCTCATAGATCGTCGTTAAATTATAATAATTAGAATAACTTAAATTAAGCTGGTTAATTCTTGTAGAGTAACCAGCCTTGCTGCATATTCTTCATTTTATACGATAAAACCTATAAATACTCTAAAATTAAGCAATCTGCTCGAAATCGTGCCTTACGATCGAACTTCTTTCGTTTTCTTTAGTTTAGTTAATTTTTAAGTTTATTTGACTAGAAAGCGTTACGAACGAACAAAATTATAGATCAACTGGTACAGTGATTCCAAAGTTTTGACTTGCCATGTTTAGGTATATACATACGTATTCTATCGGTTTGTCTATTTATAAGTGTAGTAGATCACTCTCTCGCTGTGACGTGTAAGATTTTTCATCTTTGGTTTGACCGATCCACCGTTTGACGATCCGATACGATCGAGAAAACACGACGTAGTCTCGTCGGTAGTCGCATAGTTTCACTCGAATGACACTTTTATCGATTAAAAGTTTCATCGAATTTGTGTAATTCGCGCCGTGTCTCCATCCTCTGGCCTTCGATCATCTTTATACCGAATTAGAAGGCCTCTGTCTATCGCCAACTTCGTATGCGAGTAATTCGTTTATTCTAACAACGAGAACACGAATATCGTCGAAGTTTCGCAGACAACACACTCTTCGTTACTGTTAACGGTATCTACGCTAATAATACGCTTGATCCTTGATAATCTTACTATGAATGGCAAGGGTAACATGCCTTCCCCATCGGAATTCACGTTACAGTTTTAGCTTGACTTTCCTTAAGGTTATTCCTGAGATGTTCGTTCAACTTCGTTGTGTGTTTTTTTTCTTCTTCGATCCAGAACATCTCATCGACTTTTTCCCGGTCAACTCGTATTCTCCTTATTGTGGAAATTATTGATAACGACGTCTTATTGACTTCTTCGTAACCGATTTTTATCGTGGATGTTTACCAGTATATATTACTTTAAGATTCTTCGATTATCACTTGTCTTTTTTAAGAACTGAACTTTCGAGTCGAGATATTGTTTACGAAGCACTTGATCCGTTGTTCACTGTGGCTTTAAGATACTTTTCCAGTTTCGCATGGACCTGTTCATCAATGATCGAGAAATTATTCGCACACTCTTGTTCTACGTTTCGTTGCTACAGTCGTCCATTCTACTCAGATTGTTCTTCGTTTGAAGAATATCCAACCTTCGTTCTTCCTAATGATCATCATCGACGAAATGGTTCACAAATTATCTTTCGGTCTTCCATCGTCAAACTCTGATATCTCTACTCATCGATATTAATATCCACAGAAAATGTTGCATTAACATTAACATGTTAATATCGAATACTAATTCAACAGAGAAACTCTCTTTCCTATTCCTCGCAGAAAGATCCACTCTCCGTTGTCCATAATTGATAACCGTCGATCGAATTGTTCACAAATCTTCGCAAGATCTGGTCGCGAAAACCATCAACGGTTTTATTCACCAGAGAAGACACGATCCAGCCCATTGCCTCTTCTTCGTTTCAGGAAGAGTGTCCATTATTCGTAGACAGCAACCATATTTCATCTTGCTTCACCGGAATCTAATCACTTAACAATAACAATCTTCCACGTTTCGTCCACAAACCTGCAGATAAACCTACCCCTATAACGATTATCCCGTATCCCATTTCCCAACAATCCGCCAGATATCCCAGTACCAACAATGTCCGATAGTCTACCAATAGTCCACGACGAAATTGATTCGCAATTCGTTCGACGATTGCGTTCAACAACAATTCACCGTTCCATGTTTTACCACCAGTATGGCTTTTGCATGTACGGAGGCATAGGAACTTGGCCAGTGCTTGGGTACGTGGTAGGTTCCATCAGTTTCGACTGACACGGTTTTCCATCCTTAATCAACAATGGGACCGCCACTCTTCTCGGTGAACATCCACTTCCACTGGCCTCTACCCTTTCAGTGGCTGCTCGTTTTGTCTTGTACCTGTGATTCTGGAACCAAATCTTCACCTGCGTGGGCGTCAGTCGAATGATCGAGGCCAGATGCTCTCGTTCCGGCGCGCTCAAGTATCTCTGTTGTCGAAAACGCCTCTCGAGCTCGAACGTTTGCGCCTTGGAGAATAACACTCGTCTTTTTCGTTTCTTGTGCTCCGTCTCGTGCGGTTGCGCCTCGTTTGCCTGCTGCTCGTCTTCGAAATCGCCAGACTCCTCCTCCTTACACTCGTGGTTTGTCTCCTGTTTCGGAGGGAACGAAAGGTCCGAGATCGTCGGGCTCGTCGAGTCCGGCTGCTGCAACACTGCAATTTTCAACATCGCCATATTATTTTCCTAGTTCGACGTGTGTTTCTCGTGCGACTTTTCGTACGGTTGAACTAGCTACTAGAGGCGAGTTTCGCATTTCTTGGTCGATCGACGAACGCTACGAAAGTTTCTCAGATTCTGTGCGTTTGAATCGCAATGAAATTCGACGATCCGCCGAATCTTGTACAAAGCGTTTGGAGGATTCAGAGACGAGAACAGGTTAAACTTGGGCGGGATTTTAAAAAGAATCGATTGGAATTTGTGCATCGATCTTGTAGAATCGGACATAAAGTAAAATAAGCATCTATTAGGTCGTCTGAAAGGTTTCTTTCGTTTTCTAAGGAAATAATGGATGCACATTTGTCGTTTTATATTACTTTATCGAATTACGTACGATCCATTTTGTTCTATCAAGATAAAGACCACAGCGTTCGACAGGTTAGGTTTCGTGTTTGTATAAAGATGCATCGTTGTAAAAGACGCGTCTGAAAAAGAAAGGCGCTCTTCGGACAACCTAATATATACCAGGATGAATTATAATTTCTCGTCTCTCGGTTGAAAAGCTAGTAGAAAGCTGTGAATGCCTTTGTATCACATTTTTCTGACTTCTCCGCAACCATAATCGTTTAAAAGACGTTTTGAGAAAATCGTATGATTTCTACGTCTCTGAAAGTTACTCGTATACGTTACTTTCCCGATATTTAGTCATTACTAGGTCAAATTACCAAGTCAATTTTGTTCTAGTTTCTCCGAAACGAACAAACGTCATGTGGAAAGAATCATCGCCAGAATGACTGAAATATACTACAGCTGCATTTTTTACTACCCTTCAACTCCTAACGCTGATTGCAGGCAGATGCAAGCCTGTATCGATCTTCTCGGGTCTTGTTAACGAGTGTTTGCTCATCGTTCAGACGACGTACATACGTGCGTTATTTAAATGCATCAGGATAAATTAAGCTGATTTATTCTATACTAAGACGATTATTACGATTTTCCATTTGCAATAAAACTATAAATCGATCGATCGCTCGTACAACGAAATTGCCCTACCAACTATTTTAAACATTGCAAGCAGCAAGAAACGTTGGAAACGCAATAAAAGTACTCTCGCTTGAAACACAGGCGCAAGATTTTAGTGATTATTAAACACCTTAATTAATTATAAAATTCTACAAAAAATAAATATATATATATATATATAATAAAAACGACGAAACTTGGATTCGAAATTAGAAGCAAAGGAAGCATATAGAGCAGGATTTAGTACACTCGGTCTGTTCGCCATTTAATCCAACAATATTTTGATTAATCTTCGGCTAAAGTGGCAAATACCACGGTGGCCTGGAGACACGCTAATTTAATGTACAACTACGAGGTCCCTGGATTCGTGAGCATACAATACGCTATTGTAAAAGACCCGTAAGCCTGGTTGGGGTGAGTGTGAAGCAATATAGAGCCTGTTTGATACCCTATTGCACCCCATGGGACCGACTGTATCATTTTCATGGGAGATTAGGCTGTAGTCGCAGTCGCGTCGTCGTTTCAATTAGACATTCCTCGCCACGGAGACGTTAACATCTTCGAAAAGAACGATTCCGCGTTCTAATTAAGCTCTGCTTTCGAGATACCGCCAGCATCAAATTTCTCTTTCACGTCAGAAATTTCCGATTGCTGCAGTACGATTGCGAATTGCGACGAAACTTGCGATTCTCGTCAAATTATTTGGCTAAGAGAGCAAACAGTTGCAAAGCAACCAGCAAGCTTCGT
This sequence comes from Bombus confusus, assembly GCA_014737475.1. Classification (NCBI taxonomy): domain Eukaryota; kingdom Metazoa; phylum Arthropoda; class Insecta; order Hymenoptera; family Apidae; genus Bombus; species Bombus confusus. The sequence goes on from JACXIV010000041.1 coordinate 5,838,748, forward strand.
TCTTCTAAATCGCTCACATTCCTCGAGCTTCTCCGAGTTTTACAAATACTCGAGTCAGAATTTGATGCGTTTTATCGTAATCCTGGCAACAATAATCTTATGCATGTAAACGATCTACGCGTGTCTCGATAAAATAGTGACTCTTGGCGAATAAATTATCTTCGGCTCTCGTTCGACATTTCTCAAGGAAGCTTTTCGGTTTACACAAATCGATCTAAACGATCGTTTTCCGCAAGAGAAACACGTACCGCGTAAAAACATTGAGAATTCCAGCAAGTTCGCTACCTGATCGAAACCGCGTTTCTCGCATTTAAAGGGGTGAAATGCACGATTTCTCGGTTCCACGAACGTTCACCGAGAAAAAGGGGGGGAATGAGGATATGAAAGGAATAAAACGAAGGGAAGATAAGGAGAAAAGGTGAAAAGAGCCGATAGGCTACCGGTGGATTTTTTGGGCGTGACAATTTCGATTCATCGAGGGCCTACAGAGCTACACGCATCTGTCCTCGAAGGGACATCTGTCTTCTTGTATTGGCCAATCGGTGCACAGGACCCACAAGGATCTTTTATAGGACCATTAGATCCTGCTTAGCCGACGCGGGCCAATTGTAGGGTGTTAAATAAATAAGGGTTCGATACAGCCCCTTCTTCCTACGTTATACGCTGCCTCTTATAAGTATTCTTTGGTCGATTTGGACAGGAAAAGTACAAGAACGTTGGTAAAATATGTGAGACGCGCGAGTCGGTGAGAGCTTCGGACACGAACGTTGGCATAATCTGGCAAACTCGTGCACGCGTTAATTTGTTATTATTCGTCTTTGGGGATATTTTCGCTGGAAACGAGAGAGACTAAGAACTCGACAACAAAGAAACGTAAAATCCGGAAAAATATGAACGATGTCGTAAAGAATGGCGTTATAGTCGCGGACGGTGAACTGAACTATGATGATAGATAAACTACGAACTACACGAAACTACGGATATTTATGGAAATTTCTTGTGAATACAAAAAAAGAAAAATATATAGATCCTAAATGGAGATTCATTCTCTAAATATTAGGTTGTCCGGAAAGTTTCTTTCGTTTCAGAAGGAAACAACGGATGCACGACGTCTTTTCTTTCGTATTATTTTATCGAGATACGTACGATCGTAATAATAGAAAGGGAAGAAAATGCATCGTACGTGATTCTGTAAAATAACAGAAAATGAAAAATGCGCGTCTATTGTTTTCGTATAAAACGAAAGAAACTTTCCGGACAACCTAATAATATATTCCTAGTACGTCGGCGAGAATTATCTCGCTTTAGAGGGACAACCCCATACTACAACAGAGACTTTGAATATTTCGTATTATACGCATCGGATGCATTTTTGTACGTATAGGTATTTAAATTTTCCATAAATGCACAAACACCCGCAGTCCACTCATCGCCAATCGCTTCTAATCTCTGTACGCATGATCTGCAACGATTTACGATGCTTCTCTCTTCTCACTCACCGTTAACTTCCTCCAGAGGCTGTGGTAACGTGCTTGGTAACGTTGGACCAGTCGGCCATCCCAGCAAACCTGGTGGCGGAGGTGGCAGGGTGCCTCTGTTCAAGTTCGCGTATATCGCGGGCTGTAACATGGCCGTCGTGTGTTCGAAAAACTGTTGGTACGCCGACGGAACATCGTTCGTGGTCGGTAGCACCGTGGTACTACCTGTAACGAGAATTTTCAGCATCCAAGTCTTTAACATCGATTGTATCTGGCTCTCAATTTCCGATGCTACTTTGTTTGAAATTTCAGCCGAGTTAATTCATCGGGGAAACGAAGAAGGGGAAATTCTAATAATTGAAATTTCTAAAATCGTCCAACGTCAACCAGGAATGAAATTCGCGGAAATAATTATATTATCAAGTAACCGTAATCTTGAATTTAACGAGTGAAATTTTTAAATAGAGATGCCCAAGCGAGCGTAGAAATTTGTAAGGAAAGAACTAGGCCGTAGCAATCGACGGATCCTATCGCGTGGTTGATCGATTTTTATGGAAACCGACAGCCTAAAATACGAGTATTAATGGATTCTTCTACAAATTTTTTTTTTTTTTTTTTTTTTTTACTTTATTAGGAGAAAAATTACAATCGATTCTAAAAGAATTTTTTAGTAAGTTTTTCTGCCGTGTTACAATGTCACGAGTATAAAGAGTTTATTGCATGTTCGATTCTTCTAATCTTCTACAAACGAAGCCAACTATCGCAGATGGACATTTAATAGAGGAACAACTTGGCTACGAGGGATTAGAAAAATCACACTTCTTCTTACCTTGTACCTCCGTTTCTTCCTGGGACGGTTTAGAATCAAGCTGCAGGATGTCATGGATGTGGAAACTTGTTCTGGGCATCTTGATGCTCTCCAAAATTCTGCAACAACGAGACCGCAAGGAAAAAATCATTAGAAAACATCGAGAATATTCGTCTGAGCCGACAGGGTGACACTGATCCGAACATCTACCTACTTGGATATATTTGTCGTCTAAATAAACATGCATAACTACTGTTCGTAGGTAAATCTACTCCGTGACAAAAGGAAAGAATTACGTTGCAAAAATGAAACGAAAGAAAACGTAGGTGAAATTTGTAAAATCGTGGAAAAATTAATCCATCGATGGAAATAATAGGATGGAGACTTAGAGCCGTGGATTTAGTTTAAACGAAAGGCTGTTGCGAGTCGAGAAGTCGGCCACGAAGATCGCTTTTCAACGGAATCAATCCAATTTCCCAAGTTTTCCTGCAGCGCGAACAGCGTCAAGAAGCCAGCAGGACATTTAAGACCCGATTAGACGCGTCCTGTGCCGTCAAAAGAGTGAATAGCTGCAGCTTTGCTGCCAAACAACCTGTCTGCCGGCACACAAGCGAATCTTTGGCCTTCTAGTTTAAGCCAAACCTACCTATTATCGCAGCACGTTCGGCCACGTTCCCGATTCAAAAAATCACCAGAAAATTCTCTTAATCGACGCCCGTCGACCGCGCTGTTTCTCGATATCGGAGTTTTCGTGGTGTTTTAGGAAGAAGGAGATTTACAAAGTCTGATAAGGAGCGTTTTAAGATATCAGAGCGTTTCGATATCGCGTCGTATAGAAATTTCCAGGATTATCGATCTTCGGTGTTGGTAAGTTTCAGGACTGGATCGTTAACTTGCATTCTTACAACTAGAAACTTGCAGAGTGCCGCTCGTTATGCAAAGATACGATTTTGAAAAGGTGCAGACATTTCCCGAAATGGATAGAAATATTCGCCTGAATAAAAGATCGCGTTTCGTAATAAGATTTCTTCCTGGCGATAGAAAAACTCTCAGATTTACGGCAAGACACCGGTTCTTTGCGCTTTTCGTTCGAACTTATGGCAGAATTCCGAACTGACATCGAAGTTACCGCTTTAGTGGAAGGAAATGAAAAACTTAAATCCCAAGCGGAAGAATTTCCGTTTCCTCTAAATAACCAAACTTCTTTCTACTTCCCGGGAACGTATACCGAAATCACGAAACTAATGAAAAAACTTCGTGGAAACTTCGATGGAACTCGCGTCCGAAAATAAAACAATCGCTGGAAATTTTCAACCGGCAACTTCGTCGAAGAGGAAAGTAATTAGCGTTACTTTTCGCTCCTGAAACTGTTCGATTAAATGCAATTAAAATGGAAGTTGCAGCATCGAAGTCACCAGCGATTCCACCTTCGAATTAATCATTGCGATATTTTTAAATTTTCTTCCGAAGAGTTTCCGATTTTCTCTTTATTACACGTCGTCGGCTGTTTCGCAGCGGAGAGTTGATCGATGAAACCGTGCGCGTTATAGACGTTAATCAGGGATATCGATAATCGTACGAGTGCTCGATAAGCTTCGATGCATGTCACCGGAGCCACGTGGAAGAATTCGAGGGCCATCAAGATCTCCTTTCGATTACGAGACAATAAATAATTACCGATAATATTATCGAGGGACCGCCAACGACTTTTTTTACGTCTATCTCGAGCCATTTTCGAACTCTGTTATGTTTTTGGAAAAATTACGAACCAACCGTAGATAACGTTCGCTTATTTTTTCATTTTTTCATTATTTTTTCATTACATAATAGTCGACCAACAAATTACGATTCTTCCGATTTCCATATATATTAAATTCCTCCAATTTCCCCAAGAAAGCCAACATTTACCGCGTTCACGTTCCAAACTAATAATAATAATAATAATTCTACCACGAATCGAACTAAACATCTACGCAAAATACTTCGCAACAAGAACTTCTTCGTTCAGCCAACTAAAGCCACTCTCCCATCTCTCCTCTTCTCTAAATAATTCTACGCGAATCTCGTTTCACGAGGATCGAACCGAAGAGCATGCGAAAATTTAGCGAGGGTAACCGCGTGCAAAGTTAAACCGCGTAAGGGTCTGATCGAATTCTACTCTACTTGGAGGGGGAGCGGGTGAGCAGTGTCGGCAAAATAAGCTTCGTACACGTGATATATTCGCTATGTATGTTTTTTTTTTCTTCTTCTTCTTCTTCTAGTTCGTTTACCTATTATTGAAAGCGATCTGGCTGTACCAGACGTGATTCAAGAGACTGGTCGGATAGGATAGCAGCGGCCAGGGTAGAATCTTATTCTTGTCCGCCATTTTGAAAGGTCGAGAAGACGTTAGTAGTGGCGTCAGTACATGTTAATGTCCTCGTGGATCTCGCACACTCGTTCTCGCGCCGACGTTCCCTCTTTTTCTATTACTCCCTTTCTCTTTTATCTTTTAAAACCCCTCTTCCCGTTCGATTTTCTTTTCTAAAACTCTCTCGTACCTTCTGCTTACTATCACTCGTCCACTCTCGTCCCCTTTTCCTACTCCAACTTCCTTAATATCACTCCCCCAAATCACTGCCAAATCGCTCGTCCTTCAAACGATCCGTTCACTCGCACACCCGACCATCGTCTTCGTATCGAACAGCTCCTCGGTGGTTCATCGTTCATTTCACCAACACTCGCGAGTTTGACTTTGGTTTACTTTCGATTCTGCACCGCTATGCCTTCAAACAACCACGTTTCTAACTTTCAAACGTTCCGCGCAATTGTCACGAGAACCAGCAGCTCGTCGAATCATCGCGCCAACTTGCCTAACGTGCATCTTGTATCGACGTAGAAATTACAGCAGATCGAGATGATCGGAGGAAACGGGTAGACGCGATTCGGCTTGGTCTAGGCTGAAGGACTCTCCTTGTACTTTTTGAGTGTCCTCGACGAGCACTTGACGGCTAGTGTTCCCTACCTCCGTACAGTTTCGCTCGTCAAGCACCCTCGAAGCCGAGGGCGGATCTTCGCCAGGGGCGGGGATTCCCGAGCTCACCCTCCGGCCCGAGTCGCACGACAGTCCACCCCTCTCTGTCAGCCAAGAGAATTAGCTGGCTGAATTTTCCAGCGAACGTAGCAGACCGTTCTTTCGAGCGGACAGGATGGAAATCAATCTAGGAGAGAGAAACATTGCAACTGTTCCATCACGGCCATGGAGACTTCAGGTGGAAGGGGGTGGCTCGAAAGAAGAAGCTTCTTCGCAGACTCGCGCAGCGGTAGGTTCGTATGTGCAGCTCGGAGAACTACTTTTCAGAAGAGATCAGTTTTCAGTAGTCTTTCAGTTGTCTGAATATCCTTCTTGCTTCTGTATCGTTCCTTGCAAGCATCAGATGCATGAAAATTATACAGAGAAAACGAAACGATCGACAAATTTCATCCACCAAATTAATCAAACGAAAGTCCATCCGACCTTCCTGGAACTCTGAAAGCCCAGTCCGATCTCTCTCGAAATTCTTCGAATCCTACGAAATGACCTTCCATAGCCTTCCGCCCGCAGCGTTTACTCGTTTCAGAAGCAAACAAGCATTAGATACACGAAAATTACACAGAGAAAACGAAACGATCGACAAATTTCATCCACCAAATTAATCAAACGAAAGTCCATCCGACCTTCCTGGAACTCTGAAAGCCCAGTCCGATCTCTCTCGAAATTCTTCGAAGCCTACGAAATCGCTTTCCATAGCCATCGACCTTCCGACCGGAGCGTTTACTCGGTTTCGAAAGCAAACATACTCGAGCCAAAAGCAAATGGGTCAACTTGTGTAAAAATCCACCGCCTAATCGGTGAAAGCAGCACGCAGTCTACTTTCGAGATCGAAGAGCGCAGCGTAACAGAAGCTGGAATGAGAATTTATCGAAATTGCGAAACGCTCGAGCAAACGCTCGTAAACGAGAATCGACTGTCCAGAGGCGCTGGGGGTAAGTTTTCATCGAAGGGGTGGAGCCTCGCGTGGACCAATCGTACGCTAGTTTCTAGAGGATCGGCCCTGAGAAGTGTCTAGGGGGTTGATTTTAACCCTCGTCGCGGCTCCACCAATCGGATCGCTGCATCGATCAGGGCTTTTTACACCGAGAGCATACTTTGCGTCGAGTGTTAATGTGAAAGGGCATTAGCGGTGCCTTTACCGTGTCATTTCGATTTTTTCTTCCTCCTCGTCTCTCTTCTGTCAATTCTAGGCCACTTCCTCGACGGCTCGTTTTCTTTCTGTATTTATACTGCAACGATACCGCGTGTGTCGATAGTCGAAAGTGGGTTACAAGCGTCCTCGGGCGTAGTCACGATCGTTACGTAGCTTATGCCGCTGAAGGTCTGACACGGCTTCCTGGTGGCTGCTGTTACGTATTACGAAACGTGGAAAAATTGATGAATAACGAACGCAAGTACTACGCAGATTTTCATCCTTCGCTGTTATCGACTTTTAGAACTACGCGCGATTTCCGACACTGCGTTCACATTACGACAGTACGTTAGATAAATGATGTCTGTACTTTGTCAATTTATACGAATAAAGAATGTTTCGATACGTTTTAGGGGCATCGATATTGGTTCGTAAATAACGAGCGTTAAATATTAGATTGTCCGAAAAGTTGCTTTCCTCTTCTAAGGAAATAATAGATGCGCCATATTTTTTCTTTCGTATTATTTCATTGAGTTATTTGGTTCCAAGGCATCGATATTGGTTCGTAGATATCGAACGTTAAATATTAGATTGTCCGAAAAGTTTCTTTCCTTTTCTAATTTCTTTCTAAATTCTTATTTGGTTCCAATGGAACAAACTACGCGTGATCCGTTTTCTTCTACGATTCGATAAAATAATATAAAACAAAGAATGTCGTGCGTCTGATATTTGCTTATTAAACGAAGGAAACTTTTCGGACGATCTAATATACAAATAATAACGCGTAGGATACCGATGGCAATCAAATTCTCGACGTGTGAGATTTTTTAAATCGGTGATCGAACGTTTAACGCGATTATTTCCTAACACGGATTACTCCGGATAATCGGGTCACACTTTCAGCTGGTTCGGATAGTATAGGTTTTCAGATAACTTAAAGCAGAGTATTTGTTAGATCGATAAAGTCATTGAAGTAGGGATTATACTAATTTCATTGCTCAATATAGCAACGCAGATGGTTCATTGAGGAATATAAAAGAATATTTCCCACGATCTTTCCATCTTCCTAGTGTCATCATTTTGGAAAACAGTATTACAATACTTAATAACACTCTGCTACGTACTATCCTAACAATATATCCTAGTAGTGTATACCTTAAGCAAGATGATTCTTGCCAACGCACTAGGAATATATATTAGGTGTCCGGAAAGTTTCTTTCGTTCTATACGGAAACAATAGACGCACATTTTTTGTTTTCTATTATTTTACTGAATCACCTACGATCAATTTACGATCGTACGTAATTCGATAGAATAATACGAAAGAAAAAATGTCGTGCATCCGTTGTTTCCTTCTAAAACGGAAGAAACTTTGCGGACAACCTAATACAATGAGAGTTACGAATATTCTTGGTATTTTAATCTTTAATCCTTTGTCCATCGCTTTATTCGCTTCACGTTGGTAAACCCAAACGCTAAACGGTTGATGAACTAATCGGTTTGCCAACTTTCACAATTCTTAAAACTCTTCTCTTAAAATTCTGAAAATACCTCGACTTCTTGACAATACCGTTTGCCAGCTTTTTATTATACACGCGATTCAGCCACCATTCCGCTTCAATGCGCCAGTCACAAATCATACGCCTAAGAGAACCTGTCGAATTGAAGACACAGGCGACCGCGTGCTGTTCGTAAAAACCTGTACAGGTAGAAAGTACTCGAAGGAACGACAAATTGATCCTGTTACATTCGTAAATGCTTTTCCGAAAACGCATAATAGAGCGGCACAGGTTGTATCAAATCGCGCGCAGACTGAGCCGCATAAATACAGGTATATTATGATGCTCGTAGACGCGAAGAGAGACAGGCGGAAAAACGTGAATCGAAGAGAAGAGAAGGGACGATGGAGCGGGTTTCCGGTTTATTCAGTTCCAGGCTTTGTGCGATCGCGTGGGTCCCTGCTCGGCGAAAAAGTCAAAAAGTACGGAAGAAGGCGGTTCCAACCTTTCTGACTTTTCTCATGAGCTCTCGCCCTTTCGGATTTATCGCCGTTGGAAAATCTTTGCGTCGAACCGCTTCGTTTCCGCCCGATCTTCAACAATTTCCACACATTTCTCGGATTTTGGACATACGCAGTTTCACTGGCAGAGCGAGTGGTACTCGTAATCGGTATTTAGAAACGGAAATATCGTTAGTTGTACCGATATTAAGGCTTTATAAGATATTCAGATATTAAGATAGCGAATATTGGCGCTGTTGATATCGAGAATATTATTCGTGTTGAAAATATAAATATACTGGGATCGATAACACGGGCAATGGATGTTAACGGTTTAATGGTATTAAAAATGTTATTAACGTGGCAAATAGATATCAATGGCATGAGAATCGAAAGTTTCAAAATAAGTATCTGCGTGGCTCTTGATTTTCTGTTTTAGTCGATGTTGAGCTCTTGGTGTTCTATATCGTGGCTAAGGCAGTGTTACAAGTTCAGTTAGCGATACTCACGTTCGTACGGCGAATAGAAGGGAGTGAATCATTCCCGTTACTAGAACAGAAAATCGTAAATTACTTTGACAGGCTCGATTTGCACGCTTCTGTTACTTTACATTTCCGTCCAGTGTTTCATGTTTTCGTAAGTACAGACTTCAAGATTCAACTGTTGCGAAACACCAGCCTAAAAAAGAAAGAGAATCCACGAACATTGCAGTTCACAGCACATTCGCGATCCTGTTGTACAATTCTCTGTTGTCTTCACGCAAGTTGCCTCAGACGTCATAATTTATGCCAAAAAAATTCACGCATAAATTCTTCCGGAAGATCAAAGGATAGTTTCGATCTCAAATCCACCTTACACGACGTTCATTTCAAGTTACGCGAAAGAAGCGATAGGATACAGCTCGAAGAAAAAGACAAAACCAGAGAAGGGCTATAAGAAGAAACAAGCAAAAGTTACGAACTCGAAACAAGAGGATATGTCGGATTTCGGTTTGGAAGCTACGACTCGAAGAATTCTCCAACGTTCGCTTAGAAAGCATTTATTGCAATCGTTACATACAGAGACCGATAGACACCGGTATCTGCGGGAAGAGAAAATTCAGAATAACGAAAGAAGAAGGTAGAAACATAAAAAAAAGACAGACGAAAGTCAGGAAACATTAAGAATAAAGATCAATCCGCAGCATGCACGAACGAGGATCGTGGAGTAGAAGCTGTCGCGTGTTCAGCGAAACTCTTTTGCAGAAGACGACGCCGTGCGTGCACGAATAGTCCGCCGTTTCCACGGCTGCGCCGTTCTAACTCGGTTAGAATCGGATTCAACGAGACGCTCTCGTGATTTTTCCAATGACGATTGTTCGCCCGAGTCCGCTGGAAACTCCAAAGCGTCGACGCGCTTTTGCTGGAAGAAGAGCAACGCAGGAAGAAAATGGTGGAAGGAAAGGGAGCGAGGGAAACAAGAGAGGAGGAAAAAAAAAGGTAGAAGAATACTGGAGAAGTTCGAGCTGCCGGGCAATCGAGCAACATTTGCCAGGATCCCACGACTGTTTGGCGATAGCTGTGCCAACTTGTTTCGAGCACGCAACCCAATTTGTCTGCGTCTCATTGTTTTACCGGCCTCGCCGCGCGATCCTCCTGCTTTCTTCGCTGAATATTGTCCAAAGGGTATCGTGGCATGGATTATCCTGGCCCTTCGATGATCGAGTGTTATTATACCTGGCAATACGGGTATTTTAGCTGGCGATACGGTAGGATCAGCATTATCCGAATTAGTTGGTTACAGAGAAATCGGATAGTTCAATTTTCCGACTGGTAGAACGAAATTTTGTTGTCTTCTATCGTATTTTTATACGATATTTTATCATTTTATTTTTATCCTGGTTTTATACGATGATTTTCATCAGCTTCTTTGAACGTTACAATTACCAAGTTCTATTTGACCGAAGTTGTAATTATCCAAATAACTACCATCTGTCTGAATACTGAAAATTCAATAAACATTCGGCGAAATACCTACGAGCCCAAAAAAGAGAGGCAGAAATCGATTAGCAGATTAGATTCGAGCGTTTAAATCCTGATAATCCTCTCAATGGCTCTTAACCTGGCTGATTAACTCGAACTGGTCGGCTAAAATGGGTACTTCGGGTGCTCGTTGAAATTTTAAGGTAAATCAAGGTAGCTCACTCAACTAACTCATGCAGAGTAAGTAGCCTTCCAGTTAATCCACTGTTTAGGAAACCGGTTTCTCTTGCACTTGTTAAGCCGATTTTTCTTAATCGACTATGCCAGATTTGCCGGGCTAGTGATAATTGTAAATGCTTTGAGATTCCAGATTACTTTGGAGATCCCTAAGCGTGGCAAAAGATAAGGATAGAGAGAGAAGCGAAGGGAAACCTCTTGGCTAGCTGGTAGGCAAATAGACCTAATATCGCTTGCAATAAATCCCTGTTCCGTAACCATACGCAATAAATCGCCGGTGTCATTGCTTGGCAACTATATTTTCATCGCTGTTGTTGGTTTATGGCTCTAATGATAGCGATATTCGATCGTGGGAACCGCAATAGATGCAAATTAGACAATATAATAGCGAGGAAAATTGTTAATTCGAGGAAGTGTTCTTCGACCTTTGTTCGCTGATGCTTGAAAGATAGAAATATACGATCTTCACGACTGTATTTGAGAAAATGAAAAATGACATATCGAAATTTGCACGCTAGAAGTATTATTAGTAGTATGCAGAAGGCGGATAAAGATCGCAAATAATTGGAAATCGTAGAAGGACGATACATAAGATAATTTCCTGCTCGTCTCTATAAAACTAAGAAAAGTCTGTCATTAATTATATTTGTAATAATACAGTAATTGTTAGCCTAAAGTGCATAGAATATCGAAAATATAGTACTCGTGGCGACATTTATAAAACAAATCTCCGTGTAGATTCTATTTCATTTGTGTCCGTAGACGGTTCAGTAGAACAACGGTGTTCATAGAAATCTGAGTTTGAACATTCACGATCTGATTAATAAGATTCTTAGAGAAAATCGTATTACACGAGCGTATCCACGATAGCGAATGAAAAGTCTGTAATGAAAACCCACAATATTGGACAACACTCGAGTCGTCAAGTACACGAGTAACGATGCTCACAAATTTTTACGATCCCCATGTAACAGGTACTCAAGCCGGCACTCGAGGGTGACCGTTTCGATAGTCGAGCTGGTAAACTGTAGTACCACTTGAACATTTAGATTTCGCATATATAAACGCAGATGTACGAAATACAAAAGACCGGATGAATTGTCGAGAATAACGACGAATAATGTCTGAAAGGAAAAGCGGTCGAAAATTGTAGAGGAAAATGTTGCGTCAGCGCGTACTGGCAATAAATAAGAACGTGGCAGGAGCCTCAGGTGTTTGGCCGACAGGTACCGGTATTGTTATGTTAATGAAGGATAGAGAAAATATCTGTTAAATATACGGAACGTCCATTCATCCTGGCACGTTTTACAGCCTCAACACCTGAACCTTTCTGTGAACCGACCAAGTATCAAGTGGTCATTCGAGCATACGCGCAAGCGTGTCCACAAAATCGAATTCGGTTGTTGCAGTCGGTTTGCTACCCTTGAAACATTCGAGTGCCGTTTCTTGACGAGTCATAGTTATCTGTATTGAATATTATTCCACATTATTTTGCAGGTTTTCGTTACAGACGTGTATTAGGTCGTCCGATAAGTTTCTTACGTCTTACAAGGAAATAATGGATACACGACATTTGTCGTTTTGTATTATTTCATCGAATTACGTACGATCGATTTTCTTCTATCAAGATAAAGATCACAACGTTCGACAGGTTAGGTTCCATGTTTGTATGAAGATGCATCGCTGCAAAAGACGCGTCTGCGAAAGAAAGACACTTTTCGGACAACCTAATACACACGTGTATAGACGCTGTCGAGATAATTAACGTTGACTTTTACTCGGACAATCATTACAACGCTACTGCTTCACTAGCCATCCCTAGAGCATTCAGCATATTTATCATTGGAAATAACTTGAATCTAGCGCGTCCACTCTACGCTCTCCATTCGCAGAACACTTTGTCAACCTCTAAACGTACCCTTGGTATCCTTTTCGAAAAACTCTCGAAAATCCACTTTCTGCTTGCTTGTAGCTCTACCAGCAGACTCTTCACGACTCGATGACGAACGACGACAAGAAAGAAGAAAAGCAAAGAGGGGAGAATGACGGCGGGAAAGCGAACATTCTACGTTCATTCACGAAACCAGTTACAATGGAGCAGCGGAGCCTGGAGTCGTGAATGAACGTAGTACGTCTAGTAGTAGGTGGCTCGACGGGTGGCCTTCGTGGAACCCTCTTTCACAAAGCATTTTCCTTTTTTTCAGAACAACTTCTCCCTATCTTCGACACGCTGGAATGCCACGGGGCCAAACGTGACCCAAACTGTGCACGGCTCGTTAAGGATCAGCCAACGCCGCCATCGTTTAAGAAACGTTTAAGAAGTTATTCGAGGCAGGCACAAGGATAAGTTCCATTCGCTTCTTCGGTCAGTCGGACATCTTATATAAAAGAACGGGAGGTAAGCTTCTGGAAAAGCGATTCTTGTATACCAGCCTTGATCTACACTCGACAACTTCCGCCCCTCTCGATAACTTTTTCTCCTTCATCTTGTTAGGTGCACGTGTATGGAGCTTTATGTGCGACGATTAAAGATTTTTGTTTAGGGTTGTTACTGTATACAGAGTGTCTCACGCAACTGCAACAGGCTGTGTCTTCTGAAGGGTTAGGGATAGAAGAAGATGTAACGAGCGAAATGGTAAATGGTATCGGGCGGTGCGTAATATGCAACTAATTTTATGCAATTTCGTGCCTCGGTGCATCAGAAAAATACAACTGCATTGTTTTTTAATGGAAACTTACATTTTTGGCTGCACCGGTCGATGCAGTTCCTTGTGCTCTTCATGAAAGTATCAATTAACATACTTGCGCCCGAAACTTATTCATTAGGAAGTCATCGAAGCTAAAAGTTCTCTGAACTGTTTCAATTTCTCGGCGAGTGTTCCGGAATATCTACGTTACAGCAAGTGCCCGAACGATCCTCCATTGCAGTCCAAGCAGTTTTCCATCCGCTTCTCGACGTTGCGCAACACATTCCTGACGCCCCTTTCCGTAATTTGCGATGTTTCTTGCTGAATTTACTATTCGTAAATGCCATGATTTCGAAACACAATGGTTTTGAGTCGGTAAGCGATCGCACAAAGGTGGTGAATAGTTGGTTACTGATGGATATCTTAATCCTACAGTGACCGGTATTAGCAGCCGCTTCATGTTTAGAAACACTGTAATGGAATATAATTGTATGGCTTCTTCTGTCCCTAACCGTTTAGGAGACACAGCCTGTTGTAGTTGCGGGCACAGCCTGTTGTAGTTGCGGGCACACCCTGTATACGTATAATATACACAGCGTGAAAGTAGGATTTAAAGTGTGCCAAGTAAAATGAGATTTAATTCGCGAAGTTCAATACCGCATCCACTGACGCTCGAATGTTTAATTAGAACGTAAACGGTGACACCTGCAATTGTACGCGTACGTATATTACATTTGAAATATTAAATGGCTCTTGCTAATAGTTTATTAACGCCAAACCTACCATTGCGGTCAAATTGACCGCATTCAAATTTCTACACAAATTTTACCATATTTCAACGTTATCAGATCGCTTCCAAATCTATGACTTTTCACAAAATATGCATACGATATATTCTTCGGTATTTATTTCTAGTTTGCTTCTTTTTCTAAGAAAAATTTCTAGTCTGTGCTGCCTATCGCGAGCGGTCAATATATATACAAGTGTCGGTAGGTTTAGTGTTAAGATACTTCGAAGAGAAACAACGTTACCAAACAATCATGATATATTCGCTCTTTTTCGAGCAATAAATTAGAGTTTCCTAGATATTACAAAATATAGAATATCAAAAATTTTGAATATTCAAAGTATCCTGAAGAAGGAGACGATATTAAATATCGCGAGCGGTCAATAAATATACAAGTGTCGGTAGGTTTAGTGTTAAGATACTTCGAAGAGAAACAACGTTACCAAACAATCATGATATATTCGCTCTTTTTCGAGCAATAAATTAGAGTTTCCTAGATATTACAAAATATAGAATATCAAAAATTTTGAATATTCAAAGTATCCTGAAGAAGGAGACGATATTAAATATCGCGAGCGGTCAATAAGTATACAAGAAGTGCGGGTAGGTTTAGCGTTAAATATTAATGCTCCCTTCTGATGTTAATCCTCCCTGACTATTCGTGCTCCATTCGTTTGAAAAAATGCCCGAGTATCCGATCGCTCTGTAATCTTCAAACCACAAAGTTACATACTTTTAATCCGAAATGTGAATGTAATTCGTGGAAACATGACTTTCGAGGCTTATAATCTTCTTGCACAAAGTAATCGAAGAATTTTCAATCAATATCGAAGAGGAATTCCCCCGTTGGCGTAACAATGCGCGAATAAATATTCCACAGCGTTCTGGCATCGTTTCGTCTTATCTCATGTATCTAATCATTAATCACGTGAGACGTGACGAACAATGAGAGAAAAAAAGAGTGGAATACGTCCGTCAGTAGGATCGCGTGGTCATATCGATCGACCTGCATCGAACTGTGGCAATCGGACGAACGTAGTTCGCGTGTCGACTGAATCTAACATTAAGATCGAAGGCTTATCGCTTCTCGATCGAAAGACAAATCTACTTGTACGCTGGTAGATTCTATTTGAAAGATGCAAATGATTTTTAATTCGCTTTCCACAGAATGATCTTTAGGAATATTTTTTAATCTTATAATTTTTATCGCGGTGTTAATTCGTTTTGTATAGGTATATTAAAGATTTATAGCTTTGAAAGCGCATTTTTAATAATAATAATCACGTAACAATGATTGCTATAAAATCTTACAAATCTTTTTCAACTTCTCTGAACTCTCGAAGGTGATTAGCTAGAAACACGGGCTAGGTTATTTTATTTTAATATTTTTTTAATTCTAATTTGTATTCCTGATTGGTGCGATGAAGATCATTGGTGGCCTTTAAAGATATTTATAGAATGTTTGTTATGTCCTGACACAAAGTTGCAAAGTCTAAAGGAAGAACTGAACAAAGCTAAAGACTTACCAAAGAAATTACTTTACAATTTGTGCTGAATATCAGCAATCCTTTGTATTTCAAGTAATTAAAATCGTATTTCAAAGTAATAACGAAGCTTTTGCAATAAACTTGAATCAGTGCCTGGCGAGATACCGATTTTTAATTCGAGATAACGTTGCGAAGAGTCATAATTTTCCATGTGTCTTACAAATACGTAATCTAAAGAGACCAAACGGCGCTATGAAAAAATATGTAATACCCTAAAAAAGATTTGTTCTTGCACGAGTATCAATTGACTTCTCGTAGAGCTTCGCGGATTTTCCTTAAAATATACTAAGGTAGAAACATTTGAGTCCAGGCAAATCGTCTCGTCTGGTAGCGTACAAAACTAGTACAAAAATTTGCAACTATGAAAATGAAACTGAACAAGAACCTGGTAAAACAATCGTCCCATTGAAGAATAAGGATATGTACAAATACTTTTTGCACTTACTGTATATCCACTCGAATTTTTATGAATACAATTAGAAGAAAAGAGAAACGAAAATTACGTAGAAGATTGTTCTATGCACCAAATATTATGACAAATATAACATTTCAGACGTTTCGTGTATTTTTCCATATTATGAGCTTTCTAAGCGCTTTGCGCTTCTAAATATCTCATAAACGCATAACAATCCACCGTCTCGTTATTGTATCAAATCATAACTGTGCTCGTAATATAAAACTTCGATTATTCCATGCACAGTTCTAGAATGCTAAGATGTCGAAGCTTAGGTGACCGAAATAATCCTTACGCTTACTATGATCGTTGGATTCGATCGAATGCGAGTCACTTTGTAAATAATATCGACGATAATCTGTGGTAATATCGTGGCATTGGTACTGAGGGATCGATCAGTACATCTGATTAGGCGGATAACGCCGGAAACCGGAAGCGAACGTTTAAGAGCAGTCACGCATATTGGTTAGGCGAATCCTTCGGTATAGAGTGGTACGCCTTGTTACACGACCGGGCACGCGAGAACCGAAAGGGCCCAAGTACCAACACCTGTTGGTTTCCACCATAAATTTCGGATTAATCGTAACGCGGATGGTCGCTCCCCGTGTTTCTAACTGCGAGTCAGCGTTTCGAACTCGAAACTCGTCGATCGTGAAATTGCTCGAGCTTTCTAGGGAACTGGAGTTAGGTGTTCGTTGCAAGATCGCGATAGTGAAACGATAGTATCGTTTGTTGCAGACGTGATTTTGGAAAAAGAGTATATGCAAGAAGGTCGTTCGCCTTCAATCTGTTCATCCTCAATTTTCACCAACGACCATTCAATTTTCCAAGAAAATCAGTTTCCATCTGATCCTTGCTTCTTACACGAAGCAAGCAAACCGAGCTGCAGCGTTTGATAAATCGATTTTCTCGTAGGATCCTTACCTATAGTCCTCCTCGACGTAATCCGGGGGGAAGAGATGCCAGGACGCGTCGTAGCATTCGTCGTATCCGTTTGCCATTTTCCAGCGTTCTCTTCTTTAACTGTCTTTTTCTCTCTCTTTGTTTCTGCTCGGCTTTCCGTCTCTAGAATCCTCTAGCGCCTGCTTCGTATTCGTACGAAAGCTCGCGAGAAAGTCTTGCTCTCTGCTCTACACTCTCGTTCAACCTCGAAAGCGACTGATCTTTGGCGACGAGTTCATTCGAAAGGATATCTTTCATACAAATGTAAAAAAACAGGCCCGGCACTTCAATAAATCATTGAAATATAACCCAAGCTTGATCCTCGCTTGTCCATTAATTTTCCAATATTTCTAACGACGCACGAACACGAACAGTTCAGACGATACGAAGAACCGTGGCATAATTGTCGACCACGTAAGAATCAATTTTCTGTGAAGCAAGTATCGACTCACAGACGAACACGGACGATCGAAATTGTCCACGACAGTTTCGAAATCGACACCTCGACCAAACCGTGATACCGTGTTCTCAGTTACTGAGAACTATACGTGGATATATCGATCACCTATATATTGTATCGAAAATATGGCTACCAGATAGGAGCTGCGGCAACGTTATCTGTTTGATAACATCCTATATAGATTAGTTTGACTACTGTAACGTCAGACAGCACTGTACACGTTGGAAATATAGACTATAGACGAAAAATTTGGAGAATCTTTCTCAATTGTATTGACCAAATATTTGTCGTAGTTCTCTGTAGGATCTGAGAATTTTGAGTACAAGTCAACTTGGAACTTTACATATTTTAATATTTTTTACATTAGGAAACTCTTTGATAAAGAATTACTATTGACCCTCGTAGCACTAATTTAGTGGCTAATTTATGGACTAATTTAACGAATCAATTAACGAAATTATCGAATTAATACGATATTGGTAGAATTAATGCTATGGTTGTAAAATGTTCGACTGGTAGAGTGTATATTCATTCGTAATTTTGTTGTTAATTCGAAATTAATGCTCCAAATATATAAACGTATAATAGAAGTCTTTGCTGTATCATTTTTTATAATATCATTTGTAATATCATTTTATAATATCATTTTTTTTCCACCAAGAAGTTTTTCACGATGGCGGAATTGGAAATTGGCTTCTGTCGAAAATGTTGTTCCTCTGGTCTATCTTTCAATTTTGTAATGTAACTTTCGCGAGAAGGTTGCTCCGTTAAACGTGAAGACAGTTTATCGTTGCCATCGCTGCGCCGGGGGAAAAAGTTGTGGCGAAGTAGAAAAGTACGGTATAGAAGAAGTAGAAATAATAGATTGCCATATCTTTCACGTGTGGTTTCATGTTGATATCTCGGACCAATGGTAGTGATCTGTGTTACTGTTTCTATGCTAGCCTGACATAAAAAAGGTGCCAATAGATACGCACATACAATATTTACTATCACTGTTTTTATTACTTCATAATTACATTACACGATAGACATTCCTCGCGTCAATTTTGTGCTCTATATGTCGTGTCATTCTCGCGATCATCACCTCATTTCATATAATTTCACATTAATTCGGTGTGACTTTAATTTCACGAAATCTTGATTGCTTCAGCACGATAAAACTCAATAGAAATCGACATCTATTTATAACAATATTAAAATCTATGTTTCGTAACAATATTTCCCGTTACATTTTCACATACTTCCCTCAAACTTTTTCCCCTGAAATATCTTAATAATAAGAAGGCACCATAATAATAAATAACGTTGCATCGTGATTTCGTATTTTTCACAAACCGAAGAGATGAGACTTTACGTAGCCTTGACTCAATTACCACGCAACTCAACACGAATCTGTCTCTAAATCCATCTAGATTTAACGTTACAATAATTCGGTGGTAAATTGCGAATTCAATCTTCGCCAAAGAACTTTCCATTGTCGAAAATCAATGAATTGTTCGATAATAGAGATTCGACCGTCTTATCGAACTGGCCGTTATCCGATCGTACGTTCAAGTCTAACGATTCCGCAAAATAACTATTTTTCCGCGGACCGAGGGATAATGCTGGTAATTATCATGTGTCGTCTCATCGGCAGATAGCAACACTTTAAATGTCAAGGGCACGACATAGTTCATATTTATTGCTACAGATAACCAGCTAATTGTTGCTACTCGACTCGTACCTCGGTTCTACCTTACAATTTGTTAATGACAAGTGCCCCTCGAGGTGAAGTATCCAGGCTTAACCGACAAGTGCTACCGAACAGAGGCTGCCACGAGTGCACTGATAAAACAAAATGTTTCCTTCCGTGTTTTGACTTTATGTATGCGTCGGTCTTGGTAAATATATTGCCAGCCGTAAATATTAGGACACCCACTCGTTGAAAAACTCCAAGACTCTTTACTTTGTTTAGTATTTTACACTATAAGACACGTTCTATATTTTTATTAATGTCAACCCGAAGATCAAGGAATAGATTAGCTTTGCAATTCCTGAAACCTTAACCCCCCCACTCATCCTTTCCTCCTTTTCGCATATCTCATTTCTTATCCTCCTGCCCTTCGACCACTCCCTTTCTTCTCTCACTTTCCTTAACACGTTATCAATATACTGGAAGTCCTAACTGCGATTGGTGCGCAACCTTCGACTTTCAGTTTTCGACGCAACGTGAAATTCAAGCAGACGTACGAAAAATTATGCGAATACTAGGTGGTTAAGTGTATTTCAATTTTGTAGGGTTTTACGACTCTCTGCGGTCTATTCGAGGACAGGTTTAAATTATTTCCAGATAAATCCGAGATATACGGTGGCCGCGAAAAGTATTGGCGCGCCATTGTATTTATCACAGTATTTACGATTACGATTAGTAAATCAATTAGACTGAAATATATTCAATTCTTACATCACTGCGAAAATGTAATATTAAGAAAATGAATTGTGGAATCTGATAAAAAGCACCGTTAGTAAGGTTTATGTGACAAACACGATTGACATACGTCATCGCTCCGATTCGTGTTCCTTTATCACAGTAAAACGATTAATTCGTGCCGGTTGTTTCGGGATACTTAGTGACCCACAAACACGATTGGCAGAACGATCGCCTCATGAGCTTTCTTCCGTTCATTTTCTAGGACAGTGTAACGCACTTATCTGTCCATCGAGCACATGCACGACATATGGGCCGTAATCTCAACTTATCGTGATTGACGATAAGAGATATTTTTTTTCGCAAGAATGAACGCTCGATATCTGTGTTATTAATATTACGGGCAATATAATAATGCGCCAGTCATATAGTAATAACGCTACATTCTTGCAAAAAACGAGAAGAAAAAAATGCTTTGGAATCGGTAGAATCGAACGTGTACTCGCACTCGGTATCTCGCGTATAATTTTTTATGGTTTTTCGACGACAGTTTGCATTTTGTAACGAGGCCAATTTTTCTGGTATTTGTTAATCTAATTGAAATGAACTTTGCAAGGATAGCGTGTTATTTTGTGCGAGCGAAAAGATCGATATTCGAGGAACTTGAGTTAGATCGTAATATACCGGGTGTCTTAAGATACGTGTCGTTCAAAATGGTGGCTGAATTCTGATAAGAAACTTAAAGAATCACACGTGGACGTTTTTACAACGACAGAATACAGTTTAGCAAAGAAGCAGAACTACGAATGTTCGAAACACGGGGACTGAAAACTATTCGGACCATTCGAGGAATTAGTTTACTATGAATAGAAAAGATTCGCCTAATTTCGAAAATCGTGTCTTTGCAATTTCACCTTATGTATCTTTCTTTGTATCTCGAGAGATTAAACTAACCTCAAGTAGGTATATTATAAATCTATAAAAAAACCAATATGATTGTGATTTTAATCCCCAACTAGAATTTTATTTGTTCGTAAGAAAAAAATAGAGTTTCCGTATTATGTTGTTGTATCTTATAACTGATTGCAATTTTTCACTTTAATCTAGATTAAAGCTAAGGCATTATAGCTGTAATCTAAAAATTAATATTTCTTATAAATAGCCTGTTCTGTGCCACCGTAATCACGCAATGACGAGATTCGTACTGCAACGACGAGCAAATAAAATAAAACACGTTTCAAGTTAACCCTATGGCATTATGGAGGGTTAATTATGACCGTCTGTTTTACCTCTTGTGCATTTCAGTTTTCTTCGGCATTTCACTCATCTGTTATGCGTCATTCTAACATTATATAACATGAAAGAGCGCGTAAATGTCTACGCAGTTTACAGTCAATAAATATCCATTATCAAAGAATCGAATCTAAAACACCATCGGTTATTTTCAACTGCGCGCTGCGTCGAGTCAGCAACGAAAAAGTTCACTACCAGTCAAAACAACCGAAGGTTATATAGTAAACGATTATGTCATCGTAGAATCCGTAATCCTTATATTCGATGGCGATTTCGTAAACAGAGAAACGTAGAACTTAAATAATATATTCATATGAAATAAATCGTACGTTCAATGATAACGATACGGTCTCGCTTCGATAATCGGGTATTTGCGTGGCGAGATAAAAATATAATTACGAATTGACGTATTCGTGAATTTTCGCGGTCGATGATGATCGAAATCGGTCGACGATAATAGGACGATGAGTAAATTAGTCGAATAAGGGAATCGTTAAAAAATATTTCCTCGATAGAAAGTAGAATCTTGTTGAAGTATTTTTCTGAATATGGTTAAAAATTAATTTTGATGGATTAAAGGGATATTAGGTACTTATTACCTTTTATATATATTTTTCAAGAGTATATATTATTTCTCAAGAATAGCGAAAAACGACGCTTTTTAACTTGTTAGGAACAATTTTTTCTTATCTTTTACGATTAAACTGTTTGTTTTACGATTGAAAAATTAAAAAAGAATGGAAATTATCGTTTATCGTATCGCGATGATTATTGTGAATATTTCATAGTCGAATGATATTGACAAATGCAAAGGTGTAAGTAAAATGTTAATGTAAAGTTTGTGCGTGTGTGTGTATGTGTGTGTGTGGTAGGACAATAAAAATGCTTCGAATATGACTGGGCTTCCTTTATTAAGAAATGACGCTATGTTCAAAAATACAAATTTCTTTTTTGCAAAAGCAATATAAAAACGTTTTGGATAGTTTCACATTCGTGTGCACTTTTTTAGATTATGCTGATTAATTTATTATATGATTATTTAGGGAAATTCATATCGGGGTTTCTAATCGTTCGTAAAGTATATCGTGAACGTGATTTAAAATTGTATTTCAGCTTTGAGAGATCAAGTTTTTCTAAGTAATCATATTCAGTCTTCTTTAATATATAGTGTCTTTATTTTAATTTTTGAAATTTGAACGAAAACTAGAAAACAGAATGATCCTCTTGAAGCTTCAACGATGCGAATCTGATTTTTGAAACTTCAAGCGCTCCAAAATATTCTACGCACTCTAACTGCTATATCTTAATTTACTTTTCACCAATACCACGACATTCAATTTCTGTTAATTTACTTTTTAAAATGATCACAAGTACACGATTCCAAGAATAATCTTCGAAGTTTCAAGAACATTCTGCTATATAATTACTATCTCTTAATTTAGTTCTCTATTAATTACTATCGATCGTGAATTTTACAAGAGTAGCTCCAACTTCTTTTCCCGACGTTATTTTTACAGACTGACCGCGCATGAAAAATTGCAACCACGATAAATGGCTACACGAATTATCTCTGAAGCGGGAGGCTGAACACGATAACGTGTCCCATTTTGTACTTTGAGCAACACGAGAAAACGTCGTGCAAGTGTACACCATGCCGAATAGATGAGACATTTTTTACCAAATATTGCACAAGTGGCTAGAATCCCATCTTCCATGTGAATCGCTCAACCATTATCTCCTATTATCTGCCAGAATTTTTTTTTTATCGTTGGTCGTGCTAGCGATACATTGCCGCCTCGAACGAAACTTTCGTAACGGCCAGACCGCTCCTTCTCGATATTATACTTCCCCGAAGATGTCAGAAAAGCGCCGAACACGAATTTGTAAAGTCACCTAGTTCAAAATGGATCAAACGAAGTAAGAAGCGTATATTTACACTTAATTGTTAACTTTACAAACGAGAACCGTTGAAACTTAGAATACCAGCATTGGTGGTGCTCCAAATGATTACGCAGCCTTAATTAGTAGCTCGAAATTATTCAATTTAGAAATCACAGTCGTTGAAATTTAGAATATTAACGTTAGTGGTGCTCAAAATGAATATGTCTCAATTTTTAAATTTACCCGAGGATCGCGTGCAATTCGATTTTGTCGAATTTATCGATAACGAGTGGTCGCTAAAAACTAGGAACATGACAAAAAAAAAAGAAAAGAATCGATTTTCGTAAAATTTCAATTGCGATGTTTGGTTCTCCTAATATGGTCGAGAGATTCCGTTTTCGTCTTTCCATCTTTTTACGATTCCTATCTAGGGCAGCGTCTCTATTCAGCTTGAGTTTTCGAGTCAAAAAGGTTTACTTGTTGTCTCGATAACGTCCAAATTTCTTAGGCTTGTAACCCTTCTTTTCCTGCACATTTGGGGACTTCTCTTTTGAGACGGAAGTATTAGCTTCCGGTGATGTACAAGTTTTTGGGGCTGGCGATAATTCGCAAGTTTTTGGGGCTGGCGATAATTCGCAAGTTTTTGGGGCTGGCGATAATTCGCAAGGTTTTTGCGCTGGCGGTAACTCGCAAGATTCTTGCGCTGGCGGTAACTCGCAAGATTCTTGCGCTGGCGGTAATTCGCAAGATTCTTGCGCTGGCGGTAATTCGCGAGATTCTTGCGCTGGCG
>JACXIV010000041.1:5862988-5945705 GCA_014737475.1 Bombus confusus
CAAGATTCTTGCGCTGGCGGTAATTCGCGAGATTTTTGCGCTGGCGGTAATTCGCGAGATTTTTGCGCTGGCGGTAATTCGCGAGATTCTTGCGCTGGCGCTAATTCGCAAGATTCTTGCACTGGCGGTAATTCGCGAGATTCTTGCGCTGGCGGTAATTCGTAAGATTTTTGCGCTGGCGGTAATTCGCAAGATTCTTGCACTGGCGGTAATTCGCGAGATTCTTGCGCTGGCGATAATTCGCGAGATTCTGGCGCTGGCGATAATTCGCCAGATTCTGGCGCTCGAGGTAATTCGCAAGGTTCTTGCGCTGATTGGTATTCGATGACCACTTCAAAGGTCGCTTCCGGTACCGGGTCTGAAAGAATTATGGTTTTGATGAATCAATATGATTAGCATTATTGATATAAAGCAGTTAATGAATAGTAACAGTAATAATTAGTCTTTAAACTGTGGATGTGTATGCAAATTTATATTTTTATGAATGAGATTGAAGGAATGGAACGTTAATGGAAACTTGTTTCACTTTTTAAACGCTACAGTGGCAATTATATTTGGAATATTTTACGTTTCAGATTTTATTGCGATCTTAGATTTCATCGTGAAGATTTTGAACAAAATTAAATACGTACCTGTTGGCAATTGCTCCGACGTAGTCGTTGCTTGATCGGTGTAATCTTCAAATATACTGACCACCTGTTGAATTTCGGATCCTAAAAAAACAAAAATTCTTCGATAAATTTTTCATTGAAATTATTCATCAAATAATTGTCGACATATTTAAATGAGACTGAAAATGACAAAGCAAATGGCACTTAACTTGTTACATGGAATTTCTTGGAATTTCTTCTTTAAATACGAACAGAGAAATACTCTTAGGAGAAGCTACTTAATATGAGCTGGAACTACTTGTGAATCGATATGCTACGAATACACATTTTGAATAGATGTTCTTTGCATATACTCTGTATATGCGATGTTTCGGGATTTTTCGATCGAACTTCAAAGATGGTCTTTTTTCTAAAATTTCATAAAAACGTAAAGATGTAATAATTCAGGGGAAAAAGCAATAATGAAACCACTGTTATAAAATATCGATCGTTTCTTCTAACATAGAATCAATTAACATATACACATTTTTTTCTAATCTCTATTTATAAAACGCAGGAATAAAAATTTGACCAAAAAATCCGAAAACACTACGTACGTTTCCTATAAAATTGTTAGTAGGATAAGGCTGTCGAAAAATGGTTCACGAGACATTTCACATTTAACATTGTTTCTACGAAACCATCTTTATTCTAATCAATGATCATTGCTTGAATTAGTCAGACTGGAATGTCCCTGCCTCGTCGCATCGGCTGGAAGAGTGGTTCACCGGAATGATCGACTCGATGGATAGTGATTGTTCCGGTGAACTACTCGGACAGCCGATGGCCGTGTAAAAGTTGGTGTCGCAGTCCTCGTCGAATTCCTTTGCCGATGAATACACGGACTCACCCGAACTGTCCATGCCATGTTTCTCGCCATCCGTGGTGCTCCCTAATTTCTCCAAACTCGGTGTCTGCAATTTTCAATGGAAATATACTGCGTAAAGCGATGGATTGCATAGAATACAAAACGAGACTGACAAAATATTTATAAACTAATATACATGGAAAAGAGAGGGGTCCTATTCTTTTTCCATGGGATATACAAAATTAATATACCGTCGTTCAGGAAAAATTAACATTTTATTTTTTTGGTTGAAACACTACATAAATCTATCTGTCAACGATCAAGTCACAACGCTAACGCGGTGTCATCGGCAGTCAACGTGCTAACGTGAGTTTACGAGGTTTTCCATTCGCTTCTAATCGTTTCCCCTGTATATTTACCGAAAGAACCCCGCGAAAATTTGAATCGCGTGCCATAGTTTCATCGTGTTCGTCTCGTTTCTTTGTATTTTTCTTGTAAATCGTCTTATTACTGATAGATATGGAGAACAAAAATTTATCGTCTCCTTAAGGACTCGATATTCGGACCATTCGAACATTTTTTAAATTGATATTTTCATCGAATTATTCGAATCTTCTGCAAATACGTATTTCAATCGAATTACTTGAAATTTCATTTAATTAGATATATTTGACTCTACTGCAACTTTATTTCAATTAAAATACTCTATATTTATTATCTATAAGTTGTCTAATAATTATTATCAGACAACAGATAATTATTACTATAATTATTACTAGATACAACAGACTGTATCTTGAAGCGATACGATGAATTCCTAAATATTCTACTATGAACTGTTTCACGTCCACATTAAACACACAATACAGAACGAGCACAAGACTACTATGTATGTTGCTTTTACCGCGGTCCTTGAAGATTTTGCCCCGCCCATTATTTGGAGGAATTCATTAGCTTCCTTCTGAATGTCCCTCAATTCCGTTATAGACACATCTTTCTCCACTTCACTCTCGCTGCTCACCGAGCTGACTGCTGCGTTGAGTTCCGTGCTACACGCGGCAATCTGAAAAATCGAACCACAAATTTTCCTAATAAATTCCCTAAAAAATTGTAGATTAAAATAATCACGAACATGTATTAATCTTGTTTGCACACTAAATCACCAAAGCGTCAACACTGGACCGTATCAATTTTTCAAAATACGAGGTCACCTCTTCCATAAGCTTAAAAATTAAAGAAACAGTAGTAGGTACAACAATCTTCTACCTAGGTCCTACATCTTTAAATATATTCTCAAAAATGTAAATTCGCATAACAATCCACAGTCTACGTCATTGGTAATCGCTTTACTACTACAAAGGTATCAACCTATTGTATTATACTTGATCTGAAATATTCTTTTCTAGGCTCGACCCCACATCGATCCTTGTTCGATCGACCTCGTTAAACCATTGACCACGTTGAACAAGGTACTAAGCTTGAAAGAATATATGTAAGTGTGAAAAGTTCATTCGCGACGGTCAGTGTACATGATTTTTAATTACACACGTCGAATACTCACATTAAAATCGAAATCGTCCGTGCTATCTTCCATGGCGAGTCTTTCCAGTTTTACATGCAGCAATTCGTTATCCGAGTCAGTATTTTCTTCGTCCAAACTGAGCTCGGAAAATTTGCGCTTCGCATCGTGCTGTATCGGACTGTCGACAGATTCTGTGGTTGATTTTTCGTCCGGTGTTGTTACCTGCGATCATTTCGTACATTTACAAACGACGATAATTACGAATGACATACGGAATGTATCATTCAGAAATAATTAATATTTCGTGTTAAGTATACAATTACATAGGTATCCAATCGTATAATTGTACGAGACATAACTGAAAGTAAAGGGAAATAAAATCATAAAATAACTATAGACATCGACGACAATGCTCACTGAATAATTACGAACACAAATTGGAATAATAATTAGACGACACTTCGAACAAATGCTACGTGCACCACAAAACGTTCATAATATTATCTCAAATTATTTTGTTATACTTATTTTGAATAAAATTTGCCCAAGTCCGTGAGCAAGTTATTCATAGAAGAAATCTTACTTACCGGCTCGAGATCCGTATGACTTATGCGAATTTTCGTTGGTGGCGGCGAAGGCGACGACTTGGACGTATCCAAGCAAGACAAAGTCGACAAAGTCAATCTGATGGATCTGATTAGAGCCTTTTTGGCCTCGATCATCGTCAATCTCTTGTCCTACATCCATCACCGAGACTATTATCGTACTAATTTTAATTATGTGTCTAAAGACTAACCGAGTTCGAAGAAGGATGTCTACTCTTACAGTAATTAAAGTCGATTACTACCGAGAAATCATTCCATAACATAAACAAACTTCTTACAAGTTTTTGGAATACACGTGCAAACGTTTCTATTTATACTATGAACATAGGAAAATCGATATTTAAACAGATAAGTAGCTATACAAGAAAACGTGCAAAGAGATTGACAGTACGTCGATTTACCTTGATAATAGGAGTGCGCCGCAATGATTTCGCCATCCTCAAGTTCAGCGCTCTTAATCGTCTGCGGCTCCTTTGCACGAATTTTACCTGTGAACAAATATTTCGTAGATCTATTAAGAAAAGCTTTTCGCTTTCGCGATCCTTTATGCAGACACAGGTTTTTTTTTTTTTTTTTTGATCGTAATTAAAATATCGGAACCTCGACAAATTCCTATCACCCTCTAAGTATCATAACTAATACTCTACATTCGACGTTTCATATATTTTCACAGATTGCGTGCATTCTGTGTATTTGCGAATGTTTAAGCGGCATTACGATAATGTGGCTGAAGCAATTATCAATTTTACTAAAAATTCTTCGAGAATTATATCATTACATACCATTCCACTCGGTTGGATTTTTGGATAGCCGAAAATATAAGAGCCCAAGTTAATTCCACATCTGATGATTCGAAGAATCACTAATCCTGGCAGGAATAGAAGCCACGGCAGAGGTCTGATAAGTTTTATCTTGCCGAATATTTTACCATGCTCCTCTGTTTTATAATACAAAACATTGTGAATTAGTCCATCGAACATTGTCGGTACAAATTGTCAAATCGCTTGAAGTTACAGTCGTCATGCATGAAGAAACAAATTTTTAATATCTTTGGCTATAATAGTAAGGTAGATTAGAGTAGTTTGTAAAATAATTCAAACATACCAGCTTCAATTTCATGAGCTGGTAAACTCCATTGTGCAGACTTTTCGACAACCCATAGGAACGAGTCGATGATTTTGAACAACGACTGGCCTACGGAAGTCTGTGACGTGGTGATAAGCGCCGATCCTATCCATCCTGTAATACCTTCTGACGTCTTGGGTACTTCCTGAAGAAAATTTCAAAAAAAGCTAGTTTCTTTATTACCCTGTTTAATTTATTTAATCGGTTTTTACGTCAACTTACATTTACAACATTCGTAGTGGTCGTAGATACTTCATTCTCCATGATTAATTTTGATCTAAAAATGATGGCAAATTCTAGAGAATCAATTACTAAACAAATTATGGTACATGTATTTATAATGTATGTTCGAATGATATAACAAATATAATAGAATAGAAGTTAATTCGAATATAGAAATCAATTAGAACAGAAGCTAATAATCTGGAAATATTTGTTAATTAATTTGAATTTTGCTATTTGAAAATAATTTTAGATACAAAACATGCGTTAATGATATCATAAACTTAAATTAGACATCTTCTATGTAAATCTTCGCGAATAATTTGTAATGTTGAAGTGTCGAATTAAATAATTTTGATACAAATTATTAGCGATATAAAAATAGAGAATTTAATTTATTTTATGTTTAAAAGTGACTAGTTGAATTGTTTTATTGCGATGGAAATGCCGCTATTCCTAAATCTATGTAACAGGCTAGAAGTTCGTTCGAGTATTACTATGCATCGATAATTATAACATTTATCGTTAGATAACATTTTTACGTATTAATTTTTAATTCTCAAGAGAAGAAAAATCGAAGCGCTGCGCCATTCCTATTCAACATACCGCTGTTACCTCATTACGTATATCTTAAACTTTGAAACGATTAAATACGCTAATAAGTGATGTTAGCGATAAAAAAAAGTTATCCGGATATAAATTTTCCATTTTTTTACCAACTTACTTCATTGGTTTTAGATAATTTTACTCGGTTGACTAATTCATTAGATATAATAATAATAATTCGTGATTTCAATTAATAAGGCAGACCTAGATAACGAATCTGCAAAATTTTACGTAAGATCGAAGATTCAGCTATCTTGTAGCAATCGTTATCCCCGAGATACTAAAGCAAATAAAAAAATACATGTTTAATCTGAAAGTTAAGCAGCTTAAAAAACACAGTTTCGTTAACATTCACATTAGGATCGCTCCCTTACAATAAATATGAGAAATAAATGTCAATATCGAAGCACAGTCAATGTGAAAATACTAACTTTACAATTAACAAAATGATAAATAAAAATTGGTACGACATATCTTCACTTTTGTATTATGAAAGATATTACATATACTTGAGTATTCTCGCCTGACATGTTATTCAAACAGCTTCACGCAACTTCAAACGTTTAACAAGCCATATTTTAATTAAACATTTGCTTCCATTGACGACATACTTATATTAACGAAAGAACGATTTGCGAAAACATTACTTAATCAAACAAATCCACGATATTTTTTTTTTTTCTCGCCTGATATTTGATATTTGACTCATTCTGCGAGATCGTGCAGTAATGAATGATCATTTCTGGCGGTGAATAATCAAAAAGTTCGTATAGTGGGGAGCACGTGATAGCAATATTATTTGTAATCGAAATTCTTTTTATAAAACCGGTATAAATAGTATCCACGTAATTTGTTCAGATTATCCTACGTAAATTGCCATGAAATCGTAAAGCAAGCACAATGATCATACGACATCGTGTCGATTGCTCCGTTGGCAGGAAATTGGCGAAATAAATGGCGGATATTTCGAAGGATATCGCAAAATCTCGAGGTTATCGTATGAAACGTTCATTCACGGCGCGAAAAGTTCCAGAAATGTTGCGACCCACTAGTTTTATATTCTATCTCGTACGAAACGATTGACAATTTTATTACCCGAGTCGGTATCTTATATTTTTATAATTCATTATATTAGATTCATTTTTGACGTTCGAAAAACATATTTTCGCAAGGTATCTTTTGTTTTGCTCTTTTTATAATATAACATTTAACAAGAGATATACGTTATTCATGTATCGTATTTACAAATTTTACATCTTGTACTTGTACAATTTATCGCGTCTACATTTTATTCGTTTACTGTAGTTTACACACAGTAATAAACTCTTAGAAGCGATAAAATTCATTATCTCTGTAACTGGCAGATATAAAATTTGTAAGAATTTGTAAAATATAGAATACGGTAACAATTTAACTAAATTTACCGAACAACGTAACGCTATGACAGAGAACATTCGAATGTTGATTTTTTTAACGAATGACACGCGTATCGTATATACGTATTCATAGTGCCTACATTTACATTAAGGCAACGTAAATTAAGCACAATTCCTACAAAATCATCGTCGTACTATCGACACTTACAGTACTTTTAAACAAAAGCAACTTAGAAGTATGAGACAAGCGTGATACCGCTGTGAATTTACCATCGAATAATCGACACTTAACGAACCAAGTGGCACTAAAAACATTAGCATAATGTTAACGTGCAATTGTTCGAGCAATAGACGTCGACTGCGTTATGCCAGCATTGCGGAGCAATAATAGAGCCATTACTCTCGCCGAGTAAAGCTTCCGTGATAGAAACACGTTGGCCTATGACGACACGAACCTAATAACATTTTCCACTTTGTTCCTATCGAGGAGGGTTTGTACAGTTCGTTGGTGGCTTCACGTGAATAAAACTCTCTTTCATTAAGCCGTAATGAAACGGTAATAAATAAACAATAAGAAATGCAACGGTGATAATTCGCTATCAGAAAGGCATGACCCCATCCTATCGCTTAGTGAGCGCAGAAACACCCATGATTGTCGAGTGTCCCTGATGAAAAACGCGACGATCGTTGGTATCGAATAAAAAGAGAACCCTTTGCTATTTTTTTTTTTTTTTTTTTTTTTTTAAGTTACAGAACAGATATTTACACGACTTTTATTCAGAGAACGAATTTTTCTTCCAACTTGTCTATATAATTTTTATAGTGGAATATAGTTCTGGAAGGGTGTAAAGCTTAGGGGATTAAATTGCAAGCTAGGAGTTAATAATTGTTAAAATAAATTGGTAAAACGCAAAGAAGACACGTGGATAAAACACTACAGTACAGTGACATGTAGATAAGATAAGCTCCAAACTAACTTCGAGCCTGGATTTAACGGGATGCAGCTACAAAATCTCGTAACGTTATAGGTGTTACAAGGCATATAATGTTAACAGGTTAAGAACTAATCGATAGCTGCAAATAAAGTAATTTATTATAAGTAATAAATCGAAACACACGAAAGAAATTTTCATGTTTCGAGAAAGATACCATACCGTGGTAAATACTTGAATTCTTCAAACTTCGTAAAATTATACGAGCTGAATCTTTAATGAACGGAATGGTAAAAAATAGAATTCGATAATGTAAATCGATCTAATAGAATTGCCAAAAATAAGCAGTGAATCAAAATAAGTTTGAATTTTATTAATTTAATCCTCGGCGTTGCCTTTCGTGATTACAATATTTAAAAAACGAGATTCAACGATGTGCGTAAATTGATTGAAAAAACTGCAAATAAAATGTGGCGTTAGTGTTAGTTGTTAACAAGTCGACGTAATATGAATGTTATTCGAATCCAAAGCTTCCAAGGAAATTCACATCCGCCTTTTAACCACCATTCAAGGTGATTCGCTTTCTGTTCGAATTTCATGAAATCGATACATTATCACGGACACGACGGTCGCGCGAAATTTTTCTTGTCGAGGCCGTAACAGCAGCAAATAAACAATAAAGGAAAGTAACGATAATTTTGCTATCGAGAAGGCATGACCCGTCGTTATCCATCACTGAATGCTGAAACTCCCATAACGAACGCGCAAACGTGAAATAAAAATGAACAGAAACGTGGTGAAAAATATAGTATGCGATACACGTTACGAGTATACGTTGGCATATGTACGTAATTACTTTTTGTATTGCTGATAAAAAAAAACAGAAAAATGCGAGCTGCTTCGTAGAAAGAATACGATATCGAGCTTGGATTTATTATTATTGGATAATTTTTATTATTCAATAGATAATATATAAAATATTATACATTATATATTAAATAACATACGTCGAACGAGATGAAAAACCGAAAACTCGTGCAAAGCCGAAAGGCACGGACTAAGTAATAATAAATAAAAATAGTAAATAAATATATTAAATAATATAAACAACGTATGATAATAATAATAATATATCTCCAGAATTTTAAGTATCTTAATTATTGTAATCGTCTTTAAAACGTTGTATTTATGTATACGTATATTGTATAAGAAATTAAAGTTAAATCTATCGATATAATATTAATAACAATAAATATTATGAAATAATATCTTCCTTCCAAATAAAAATCTTTATTAATAGAGTGTTTCTGCCAAATGATAATCTTTATTAATGATAAACCAATGCTAAAACACCGAAATTATTTACGCTTGCAATACTGAAATTAGAAACGAAATAATAATCTTTGTCAATAAATAATATTTTTTCTTCTGCAAATAAAAATTTTACTAATAAACGCAGACTTTCTGGTATATTATAATTTTTGTAATAAATTGTAATTTTTGTAACAGTCCTTTTAGCAAATAGATAACGCTATAAATAATTTAGTAAATAACGATATGAATTGTATAATAATTATTATCTGCCTAGAAACCTGTGTTTATTAACAAAAAATTTTTACTTACAAGAAGGATGTTATTTCTCGGTAAAAGCTATTTCATTTAAAATTTTAGTATTATAGGTGTCAGAAATAATTTTAGCCTTAATATTATCTTAAATGGAACTAAATATTTTCATCTATTGCTGTTGCAATACGTTTCTATTTTTTATTGCTTCGTCGTTCATTTTAAAAGAATTTAATAAGATAAAATAACATGCAACGTTTGTCAATCATTTGCTAATTATAATAGTGTAATTAGAAGCGATCGAGGTCATGTAAACATATATATATAAACATAAACATAATTCGATTCCAGATAAATTCCATTCTTCTGACAGTCTGTATGTTTCGAAATTTATCACCATTATTATTTCTATAGGCAACCAATAAATAATTTTCAAGAAATTGTCCCATTTATATGCATTTAAACACATTCCAAGATTTACAACGATACCAGTATTTATCCTACTTGCAAGTATCATAAAATCTAGTTTGACGCTATCATTAGCTCCTAAATTAAATTTTGACTATTTTTAAATATACTTTAAAGATTGATGAAATAAATACACTAAAATCAGACGTATTATACGCAAAGAATGTTAACGAGACTCACCTAGACGCGTCGATCAACGCTGCTCACGACCAACTACTACAAAAGAACCTTCGAAGAAGCTCGTTTTTCTGTTGTTTAGGTCATCGAGGGCAGAATAAATCGAACGGTTACCAAATCTATCCAAATTCTTTGAATTTGAATTGTTCCACGGAGTATTCTGTAGTCGAGTATCGACCGCTTCATTTTCAAAATCAGATTCAAATTCGTAAAATCTGATTATAATTCGATGCTCGATATTGTCATAGAATGTATATTTCGTCGTTAATGATGATAAATACAGAAGTAGTTCTTTTTGGCTCAAATAAAAATTTTTTTGAAAGGGTTGACATATAAGAGGAAACAACGATATAACGATGTAAATTGGAAAAAGAAAAAAGAGTAGTATCATGGTGTATTTATAAACCATAAAAATGTTAATAATTAAATCTACAGAGAGTAACGTTAAAACTTCTAGAATGAAGAAGATCGACATCGAAATCTCTCAAATTCATTCACTGTGCATTTCTAGCAAATTCTGACAAATTCTACCAAAAAGAATTATTCCGAAAGAAGCTCGCAGTCTTACTCATAAAACAACGGTTCAAATTAGTTCGTTTCAATCCATCAAAACAAAATACATGATATACCAAACAACAAGCCCGGCTAAACAAACTCGATAGCTAATCAAACTGCTGAAATGAGCAAACTGTTCTCGATCAATCTGGTGATATCAAAAACGTAAAAAAGAAAAGGTAAGGAAAACGAAGATGCAATCAAAAATTACTTCCAAACGAAGCACGAAAGAATACCTCCACCTTCCAACAAATTAATCAGTCACGCCAAACTCTATCTCTCCTATTCGGTCAAGCCAATCTAATCGAACATCAAACACCATCAAACGTTCTCTTAAACGTGGGTTAAACGAAAGGCGATCGACTGGCGCGAAAACCGCGGACCCCATAAAAATCTAGTTACGTGACCTTGTTTCTCTTCCCGTCGCGAACAACCGTGAGAAAAATTCACCAATCGCGAGAGAAAGAAAGAAAACTTAAAGAACCAAGGCGAAGAAACATCATTTTCGTCGTTTTTCTTTCATTGTCCTTCTTCGTTCCATTCTTACCTAAGTATAGTTAAAGATGGCGTTGATCGAACGCCGGGTACCGGCTGGGTTCCTCTTGAGGAACTTCCTTCGCCTTTTTCGCGCCACCAGGCGATTCCTTATGGTCGGTGTTCGTGGTCAGCACGACGTAAAACGCGACACACGCGATCGAAGTCTATGCAAACGATTCACTGGAACGACTGGTGATGGAGAATCGTGGCTCGGCGAATCTTTGGCCGCTACCGTATCTCCGTAGTTTCTTCGTGATCACGCACGTTCAGCAACGCCAGAGGATCGCTTCTTCTCGATCATTGCTCCGTGGACTTGTGCGGCAGAAACGAGGCAACTTCATACTATGATGCAATATGGATGAATGGAAATAAAATTGTCACGTTTCATGCTTATCTAAGTAGGAGATATCGAGAGACTTGGAGTGTAAAGATGTTGAAGATCACGCGTGAATTATTGTTTGATAGATTTTGTCGAGGGGAGTTTGTGATTCGGTGGTATTGTACAGTGAATTACAGAAGTATTTGTAGTCTTATAATTGTCGAATTCACGATGTTTCGTTTCATTTCTCTTGAAATATTATAAGGAATTGCTATGTTTCAATAAATGATACGTTAATCAAAACATTAATTATACTAGTAGATATGTATTCTCACTGACAGGCATTAGTGTATATATTGTTGAAGAATATTAATCATATGAATTCAATAATTGCGAGGGTACGAATACTTCTGTTACTCACTGAACAACATGTGCCTACTTCTTGTTAAATGATATTTTTCCGCATAGCATATGACGAAGAAGTGAAATGAAAAATGAATTACAGAAATATGATTTACAAACTAAGATGTTATGGAATAAATTTATTAGATGATGCAGGTTTTTATAAAATTTCTTGCGAGTTACACAGCTTCTTCGTGTCATTCTGAATAATTTAGAGAAAAAGATAATTAAAGATATTTTTCGTTTTATTTATTAGCACAATTGAAACAGTCGTTGCGATTGCAATTTTGCTAGCAAAATTGCAATTCTCGTTTATTATATGGCGTTTTAAAGTTTTGTACATATTGATTACACATATTTTTTCACGATGAATTAAAAAAAAAAAAAATTACCATTTCGAACATAGAGATAAAAAGTTATGTCAAAGAACTTTTCGGCGTCTTGTATCGTATTCGTAATTCTTTCACGCGTAATTCGTTATCTACCTTATAAAATACTCCCATTTCTCCTGATACACTAAAATTTTAATGGTATAGACATTATTGTTAAAATCAGACTTATAAGAGCATAGGAAAAATTGACAAACGTGAAATACTAACAAATGAAGCAGCACGATTAACTGCAATAAATTAAAAGCACTTAGATCTATATATGTATACTATAGCAACAATACGATAATGTAGAATTTGAAACATCACAAATTGACCCAAATAAATTCTCAATATATGTGATGTCAAATATTTTTTAAAAAGCACACATACTGTATTATAAATGATAAACAATCGAAAAGTAGCATCAAGAAATATTTTTTAAATATTTTCTACTCTAATATGAAATCTTAATATTTGAAAATTTCAATCCTCATACTGAACGATTTAAAAAAAGGAAACCATGCAATGTTGAATCCTATTAAACGTTTATTACCTCACCATTAAAATTTCAAATTTTGAAGCACATTCTCGCAATAGTTCGCTATATACGCACACATAGAGCAATGAACGTAGCGCAAGTTAAAGTGCGTCGTATATCTTTCGTCTTTTTTTTTTTTTTATAGTCGTTACACTTAATTAACACGAGCATTATTATCCTAATAGAAACGATAGTAACAATGATCGACGCGTATCTTAAGATTTATATTAGATTAATTCTTAAGAGGAAACTAAAATATGTCGAATACATAATTTGTCGTTTCTGTATGATGGATTTTGAACCTGATGAATTCAAAGGACACACGTATTAGACAGCCATACCATGGCACGTAGCAAATTATTCGCATAGTTTTCGCTTACGTGCTTGATTTTCCCTTTCACTCGTTTCCTCTCACTCACTCCCTTTTTGACCTTATAATTTTACAAATTTCCTTCATTAGCTTTTCTTATTAATTCCTGTTTTTTTTTTTTTTTTTTTTTTATTTGTGTTTCATCTTTTTATTTTTGTCTCAGAAGCTAAGCGTTTCCTCGTGCTTGCAACGTAATTCGTTTATCAATTATGTCGTACTGCTCGGAGATACACTTTGCGTTTGTTCTCTAATAGTTCGAGTATTTCCTCTGTAATCTCAAGTTTATCGCTGGTTTTTAAGGCCATTCTCATTCTGAAAGACGGATCGTGGAGATGCGAAGACGATTGTCGTCTTACTCGCGTGAAATAAATATCTCTGCAAAACCAGACATTCAAAATCCAATTTCCAAATCGAACGATCGTTCGCATCTCCAAAATTCAATTAGCTGAAAATAGAAGTGAATATCATCGTCGTTTTTAGTCGCAATCATACTATTTCTCGAGAAACATATGTTATTCATGTTTCGTTCCGCTTTTCTTTTTAGACTTTAGATCGCAATCGTGTCTATGAGTTTATAAATTATACGATGATAATATAAATTATGATCTTTCATTAAGTCGAATATTATTAATTTAAAAAAAAAAAAAAAGAAAATAAGAAAGAAAGAAAAGAAAAAACGAAAGGTGTGTATAAAATTTGGGGAATTCAATTTAATGCGTTTCAAGAATCAGTTTCGACATATTGTATCATATATCGTATTTCACATCTATGATCGGTGAAAAAGTAATGGTTTCAATTGTTAACAAATAATCGATTGTATCATTCGCATTGTGTCGCAATTGCACAAGGTAAACAGGTTTGAAACAGTTACACTATAGATTATGCGCTCATAAAATACGGTTTTCAAAGAACTACAACAATGTACGAAAAGAACAAACCGACGAGATTTCACCTATTTATCGATAAAAACAGTAGTGCATTTACAAACAAAAACACTCACACGTTATTGAACATAGTTAACGTAAAATCACTGTATAACAAACTGGATTCAGATAGTTGTCGAGTATCTGCATCCAAAAATATTTTTCCCTTATTTTATTTTTTCTTTTTTTCTCTTCATATTTTGAGACTTGTCGATGTTTAAAGCTCTACCGTTATTTTTATTACGATAAAGAACTATGACAATATATGAACTGCTAATTCTGTTTTTTCTTTTCTTTGACCCTTAATAATTACTTGTCGTAGAGTACAAGTTATTCAAGTGCATTTATTTAATGTATTTTCCTACCCTAATTATACGTGCAAATCTTTTAATGAACTCTCGGTAAAAACGTTTGTAACGAAAATGAAAAGGCGGAAATGCTTAAATAGCTATACAAAGTAGCTTATCAATTATGCGAAGGGTACTGATACTGGCTCACAAATAGATAATAAACTGAAACGCACTTGGACAATTTGCTGTCGTACTTTTTGTAATGATTGTACAAAAAAAGTGAAGTTAATATTCTTCCTCGTCATCTGGCGCAAGACCGTCTCCTTCCAGTTCTTCTGGCGGTGCAAACCCTTCCTGCATAACCAAAGAAATAGCAATAATATAGTAATATATTGTAATTTTATTACATGATATCAGTTATATGTATATGTGTCATTGAAGTATGAAGTATACCTACCTCTGTTGCATAAAGGACTTCTAAGATTTTCTGTACTATCGGGGGAGGATCTCCGTTATCACAATCTTGGCACATAACTTCGATATCACGCAACTTCCCGAAGTAGAAATCTCTTTCTTTCTCCAGCCCATCCAACGACATTTTTAATTCCATCAACTACGTGAAATTATTATAAATAGTATTATGATTATAAATAATGATATATAATATATCATATATAATAGAAGTATATTAAATATTATATAATATATTGAACTATGAGTAATATTTATGGTTTCCCGCATACCTGGGCACTAAGTTCTTCGACTTTTCCAGATTCGACACGATTTCCCACTCCTGTTTTCGCTTGCGGACGATGAGCCGGAGCTTTGTTAACTAGATGCGAAATTTGATACATTATTTTTTAAGTCACTTGTCGTTTTTATTCATAATAATCTCTACAGATGCAATATGACATTCATCGTATTTACAAAGATATTATGATTCACAAGAGAATTATATACACTTAATAACAAATCTACTTTAATATTAAAATAATACTGTGTAGATGTTCTTACAACAAGCAGTGTAACTATACTAAATAAAGATGATAGAAGCATAATCTATACAGTGAACTGTACAATACAACAAGATAAAGAGCATGCATTAAGATGATTATTCACAGTATTTGTGATTAGCAAATAAATAAAGCAATATCTACACGATTTCTTAAACAGTTAAATGAAGGATGGACAACCAAAATTATAAATCTTCCCTTTTCTTTTTTATTAAATTTAAACTACTTCTTAAACTACTCCCAAGAAACATCAGAATTCTAACAAGTTTGTAAGGTAAGAAACCCTTTTTTTAAACCCTCCAAAACCTAAAGAAATAAAAGAAACGAGCATAAAAATATTGAAGACAAAAAAAAAATAATTACTAGACTTGACGTTAGCTGTAGGTACAGGAGGCGAAGGATCCTCACCTGAAGCGAAATATTTTTCTCATGTTATTAGGACACACAAGCCCATTGTCTTTTCATATTTGCAATTTGAATTATGAAAATATTCATATACAAAAAAAATAAGTAAATATTTGTCTATATATCGTATCTTTTGGCAATTATCTATATTTTTTAATTGTTATTTTCAATTAAGCAAAACCAGGCCATGTTGATTGTAAATTAGAAGGGAATCAATATGTTAATTTTCTGATTATTCTTAAAAATTATTTTTGGCAAATGTTCGCGTTATTTTTAACAACGCAACTTCAAATGATATAGAAGAAAAAAGTTGTGAAATAATGTACCGATACGAGCAGCTGGTTTAGTCGAATTTACATCACGTGGTGTGGTGCGTTTTGCATTAGTGCCATGCGGTGCATTATTTCCACCACTACCCATGGCTTCTCCTCCTCTCATAGCAAGTGCATCGTATGGCTCTGTTCTGGAGTAGTTTGCATCAAAAAATTTCTTGAACCATTGTAAAAACTCAAAGTTGTCTTGGAACCTGCCTTTCACCAGTTTATCAATTGGAACAATCTGCAAATGATTGCAAAAAAGCATGTGGAACAAAATAATAACAAAAAATTAACAAAAAAAATTAACATAAGAAAAATGTTTTGACGATATTAATAATTTTTATATATGAAAACCTAAAACATGAAATAAAAAAGTTAAAATAAGAAAATATAATAAAATAAATAAAGGAAACACAAGGATTATTAGAACTTTATTTTTAAATTATAAGTTTATTAACAGAAAGACCTGATATTAAATTATATATAAAATTAAAAATTATATGCTATATTTAACAGATTTTAATCAAACTATAAATTGTGGATCACTTATTATACATCAACAAAGATTGTGATCCCTAGATACAGTATGAAGATTAAAGAAAGTCCAGCCTATTCTATTCTCCTAAGACAATCCGTTACCCCCCGCTTGAGTGTATTTATAGGCTGTTAAAAATAACAGTCATGATACCATTCTACTACTGTAGTAAATAACTGTCTTAGAAATTTTATTCATATGTTGATGATCATGAATAACAAGCTACTCATATTTAAAGCATGTGCAATATTTTACTATTGTAAAACTTAATATAATGGGGAAATAGATATCTGCTTACATATAAAATGGATAAATGATACATAAGATATTGTGCTACAAAATAATTTCAATCCATGTAACTGTACACTTGCATGTGATTAAAACTGCAAAAGCAAATGGTGCCTTCCACTATAGTTTATAAATGCAATTACATATAATCATAATAAAATTTGATATAGCATTTAATTAGACAATTTTTTAAATAATATAGGTAAAAATATATGACATGCAGAAAGCAATATTATTAAATTGACACCATGTTGCTGTACCCTGTTGACGAGGGGCAATGTTACGTTGCTGTGTATGCTTTTGTTGCATTTGCATCTGCTTAGATTGAGGCGGTAAAGGTACCAATTGAGGATTTGACAAATTATGGGTTCCATCAACACCAGAACCCAATGGTGTACAACCACGAGCTTCATAAGCATCGTAATCACGGCCATCATAATTTGCATCAAAGAACTTCTTGAACCATTGTAGAAATTCAAAATTATCTTGAAAGCGGCCTTTTACCAATTTGTCCACTGGTATTACCTGAACCATTTTCATAACAATTGAATTATAACTTTATGTTTATTGGCACTTTGTACAACACTTTTCAATGAAGCAACATAATTCCATGTATTGTCAAAATATCTTGTTTCATTGCTTCAGCTTACCTTGACACTAATGTCTTGTTTCATTAATATCTATATTAAACTATTATATTTTCTAAGTTTCCTAACAAGTAAAATCTTATAATTATAAACAATGCTTTTAGTTTTGATAGTATTATTGTCAATCCCACATTTCCTGATCAAAATTAATGTCACACAGAATACTAAATGTTAAAACATCTCAACTGTTGAATCTTCAAAGAATTCTCAAAGACATTAAAAATCTTTTACCTAGGATTCTCATTGCATAAACTATATATAAGTTTGTATTACTTACCTTATCTACATTCATCTTTTTGAAACCACCTTGCAAAATTTTGAAATTCTGTATGTATTCATGCTCAAGGTTAGTCTT
This sequence comes from Bombus confusus, assembly GCA_014737475.1. NCBI lineage: Eukaryota > Metazoa > Arthropoda > Insecta > Hymenoptera > Apidae > Bombus > Bombus confusus. Next base: position 5,880,908 of record JACXIV010000041.1, read on the forward strand.
GAACTTGACCCTCTTCAATGGAACGCTTCCAGGGAAAAGCATATCCATGAATTGACAATAAACAGCTCCAGTACATAACTCTTCGATCTTGGTGAACGATGACTGCAGACAGTCATTTACCCATGCCAACATATCATGTCGACTTAGGTTTTCAGTTGTCACATTTGTTGCATAAACATTAACAGCCATATTGGTACTCTTCTTTTAACGGTAACTAAAACATAACCATTCAACAGATAGAGAAAAATCATGAAACAAATTGTACGTTAGCAAAACTGCACGTTATCAGTATACTGATACAATGCAAAACATATATAATACATAAAGAAAGAATCAAGTTCTAAAGCCCAGTGGCAGACATAGTGATTTAATATAACAAATTCATTAGTCGATCGAAAAACGATCACTGATATTATTTATACGATTGATCTCGAAGTAGACTTAAAAGGAATAACATTCCATTCACTTTTTTGGCTCGAAACACTGACCGTCGACATATTCGGGGCTCTTTCTTCGACATGCCACGACTTTGTGCTACACATATTTTTTCAAGATGTAACAATAGCAACGAATTCAAAGCATAGAAATGTAATTAAATTTTGGTATCTTTATCCTTTTTTCGACCATTAAGATGCTAGAATAGTACAATAACTTACCAAGTATCGCGGAAACACCGTAACACCAATCGGGAGTGGTTCTCCGCACGTAGATGACAAATGTATACTAGATCGTTCAAACGCGCACACGACTGAAACTTCTAACGGTTTCTTCGGCAACGATTGGACGATGCACGTGTACTGCACTGAATTTCATCCGATAAATATGCACGATTATCAAGGTGATCCTTCTTTTGCGCTTTTTACTGTACGCATTTATTTTTACCGCGTATCCAATTCAGCTATTCCATCGAATCGACCGCGTAGCAACAAAAATTTCATGCGTATGTCAATGGAAATTAACAAACGAATATAACCACGATCCAGAGATTTCAGTCGCCGGCAGGCGAGTTCGTTGCTCCGAGATACGTTCAAAATCGAAGAATTCACGATATCCGTTAACAGAGAGTAGATAAAACGTTTAATCCTGACTCACAAGGTGTGTGCCATTTCGCGAAGCCAATCTTTGTAACTCGCCAATCATAACGGTCTTCTTGGACAAAAGCGTTGAGCGGGCAATTATCATGAATTTTGCTATCGTTCGATCATACAGCATTGATATTTTTATCTTCAATAATCTTCGAGAATATTTGAAACAACATAAAGGAAATACGCTGGTTACAAAAAGTATTTGTAGTCACATTTTTCTTTTATTTATTGTTTATCGTTACATTCACTGATAAGGCAGGTTTTAGCAAGTTTAGTGACTACAACTACATGTATTCTATAAATATATAAATATTTAAATAGTATTTATATGCTTAATTTGGTAGTCATATGAAAGTATTACCAAATGATATTTAATATATCTGGACTTAATTAATTGGTATATAAATGCTGTAATAAATACATCGATATACAAATATTTTTTGTAGTCGCTGTAATTTATATATAAATATACTTTATAGGGAAATGAGTAAAAATTAATTGTGGAAATGTATAGTTATGTTTTTCGTGTAATAAATATTTAAATATAGTATAATATAAATAAAATTAGTTTTAGTTTTTCCATTTAACCGATGGCAATCGTAACGCGCTTTCCGCGTAAAAATATTCTTCGGATTGAGGTTGTAATTTTGTTTTATATTCCATTAATGCCGTACGATCTGCTTGTTGTACAAGTATCTATGAAAAAAATATAAAATTCATAATACATCAGTTTTTCTTAGTACCAATATTCGAATAATTGTACACTTACATCGATTGCTATTCTAAAACAATGCATATTTTTCGATAATTCCAATCGCCTCTCTATATTGTCGACGTATTTTAAGTATTTTTCGAGAACCTCGAAAGGTGCACTATTTTTGTGCAATATCTTTAATACATCTTCGATAGGAAGATGAATTTGCAATTTTTTGTTTCCTAGCCATCCCTAGTATTTACAAATTAACAATGCTCTCCATTATCCACTTTTTTTATGTTATAAATTATTATTAATTTACAAAATTTTAATATGAAACATGCCTTTGTTACAAGTAATCGATCAACATCATCCCATTCTTTAGCTGCTGCTTTAACTTCTAATGCAACCTTTTGATACTGTCTAGGAGACACATCATGCTGTTGAGATAAATTTGTAGGAGACATTAATTTACCCTCTGGCAAATCCCAGTGACCTTTACACGCGTGTCTTAGACAGTCAAGAACTGATGAATTTAGTTCAATTTCTTCATTTCCATCTATGACTTTTGCTACCATTTGCCATTCTAATAGTATTAAAAGATATCTAGTTAATCTATAATTTATCAAAATTTTTGAAATTATACTAGAAAGATAGTTACCAAGTAACTTTATGTAGGATTGAACAAATAAAGCTTCCTTACACTCAGTTAAAGTTGAAAATTGTGTTTTATAACTATTTCGAAGTTTGTTTAGTAATCTATCAGGATCTCGAGTGTTTTTTATGATAATGTGTAAAGTTTTCATCTAAAATAGGACAAATTTACTGTGGTTTTGCAGAGGTAAAAATTTTGTTATATCAAAACTTACAGCTGCATCCATTGGTTGTCCTAGCATTCTGTAAAAATGACAAATTAATTAGAAATGTAGGAAATAACATAGCAATATACATACTGCAATACATACGTTAAAATGTCTATAATTTCATTTATTTGCATTCTTGTGGAAAGATATCTTATATAAACATTGACAGCATCTGGTCTTTCTGCTAATATTCTCTGAACTAAAGACCGTTTAAGAGTTTTCGTAAGGAATAAAATAATCTACAATATTTATTTTATTTAGAATACTTAGAATGTTTTAAGATACTATAGAAATTATAGAAACAAAAGATTACTATTAAAATTGCGTTTCCATCACCACTTATTATCGCTGCATCTAATAAGGCAGTTTTACTGACAAGTGATTTATATTGTTCCAAAGAATATGGTTGGCCAAGTAAAATTTTTCTAAGAGTAATATCTGGTTGTAGACCTGTTGTTTCTGGATGAAGATTTTGCAATTTATCCGTAGCTAAAACTGTGAAACATGAAATGTGCTCATATAATATATGTCTTTGTTTTTGTTATCAAACCTATCGGTTAATGAAAATAATGAAAATTCAAGTAACTGCACCAATTGATTTATATACGATTTTACTGACGTACTGCAAGAAAGTGTTTTTTCTGAGATAATAGATAACATAGGCTTAAGTGGCTGATAATCATTAGTAGATTTTAAAGATCCGTCCGCAGTCGACGTGTTGGAGATACCAGCCCATAATTTATCTGTATCGGTCTTTGATACTCCAAACAATTGATCCACCTGTTATTTAATACCATTAATTGTTGGTTAAGAGGGTAAAAAAATTACTATCAATGTCAGTTTTGTGAACTCAACCTCGTTATTTTCAAAACAAAAAGATCGTTTCTCGCTACTGTACCAAAAATCTTCATCATCTTTAGCAGAAGTCATGATTTCAATTCTGTCTAAATAATAATATTTATGTATTTATGAATTATTACACCGAAACATCAGATATTAAATCATAGACGACGTATGATACGAGTCTAACATCTTATTATTATTTATGGAACCAGACAGGTGAGTAGGGAGATCGTTGATGAGCATGAGAGAAATTCAGCCAAATGTACATTCCGCAAATTACCGCCTCTAGCGGCCAAACAGTCGTACTATACGCACATTTCTTTCTTCGATGCTTTTGGTGGGAGAAACGTCCGTATGCACGGCGAGAGGGAAAATGTGCATTCATATCACACTATATATACCATCTTATAAGCAAATTTCGACACCGATATACCAAAACCCAAAGCTTAAGGAAAACCGTCAAAAATTTGAGTCGTGAATAGTTGTGAAAAATTAACATGGAAGGCAAGAAGATTTCAGTTCTATGAATATCTTAGACAGGGATAGAGACATTCTGCTTATTTCTATGTCGCAAGAACGCGAACTTTATTGACCTTTCAAGGTTGATTTTTCGCGATTAGATAAGACTCAATTTTCGGACAGTTTCCCTAGCGAGTGTCGAGACTATGATTAGAATTTTGTATTTAACGCCACCCTTCGGTGACAGCATCGAATATATACATCGTATATACAGGTCTAGGAACTCTTATGGTGGTGATAGTTTCAATTTTGAGGATGGAAAGTTTCTTGCATTGTCCACCACACATAGGGCGCTGATTTTGAATAGTCGAAACAATTTCAACAAAATAATATATGATAGAAATAATGAAATGAATTCTTTATAATTTTTATAATACTTTAAAAGTAGGTATACATTGTTTATTCATAAACAATTCTATTTATGGTTAAACTTCGCTTTAAGAGACACAAAATTATGGTCTTGTGTAGCCTATTGTTTTGTCCAGTCAGAGAGGAAACGAGAGTGCTCACGTCCATAGTTCTAGTTGTTTCACAGTACACCACGCGGTAAAGTATTAAGGTCAACTAAAGTTAGCATATACAAGAACCTCTGTATTTAAGCTCAAAGTTATGTACTTTTTTTATTTCTACCTTTATTTAGTTACCTTTTTTATTTCTAACTTCTTCAGAATTAAACTTTTACTAACGTAAATCATTATCACGCATTTTTGTCATTCTCTTGTTTACCTATACTTGTCTATCTCGGATGGAAAAGTAGATATGAACTTTTCCGTAGAACGATACAGTTAAATGGGTTCTTGTCTATGCTAATGTGCAGCCAAACAGGGCAGATCCCTAATTTTACAGGTTCTTGTATATGCTAGCTTTAGATGACTTCAGCATTTGGCCGCATGGTGCAGCACTAGTCTGGGAACAACCAGGTTCATAAGCGTGAGCATTCTTATTTCCTCTCTGGTTTAGCCTGCCACAATGATGTTGTTGGTGGATTGGAGAAACAGTTCGCCGCATAATCGTTACGTTAAGTGGAACTTTGTGTCTCAGGTTATGAAATACCGGCCTGTCAGAAATTCAGGATGTTTCTTACGCCTTCTGCGATTTCCTACGGTGAACATGGGAATTATCACAGACGACTCGCCAGTAATTATGTCACCAGTAATGTACGGAATAGACGTGATATTTGTGACGCCGATATATCGCTGTTCTGTATTTGACGCCTGAAGGTATGCAGATGCGAGGAGTACCAGCGATCAGCAAAAGGAAAGTTGCGCCTGTACGTAGGCCACCCTCTCCGCTACGGCGAAGATTAGAATATAAAAGGGTCTGTATCATTCGCGTCTTTATTTTTTCGTTGCGTAATCTATTGTGCGTTACTATTTCCATTGCATTATCAATTAATTCTCAGCGTTATCATTATATTATATTATATAATATATCTCCTAGCACATAAGATTTCTAACATTCTTTATTACTGAGTATAAGATTTTAATTAAATGTAAGTTCTTATTAATAGTTAAATATTCTACTCGTTATATACGTTAGTTAAGTTAGGAAGTATTTTATTTTTGCATATATCAACTATTTTAAAATAGAATTAAAGAATAGAATCGGAATTATTGATCTATAACAATATTATAAGATACGCAGCGCTATTTAATTATGTTATATTAATATTAGTAATAGAATTATATAATTTATATAATTCATCTGTCTTGTACATTACCAGAGATTTCAATAAACGTTTATTCAAACCTAATCAACTGTTTAATCATTTAATGGCCTGTCCAGCGAACCTAGAATGACCCATTTTAATTCTTTAATGAGAAGTAGCGTGGAGGAACCTCGAAACAAAGTCCTGAAACTCGAAACTCGAAAAGTAGCCTTGATCGAGATCATATTAATTCGAGAAATCCGTGGAAAATCCCGAAAATTCCTAGAATTCGAACGCATAGTAAACGGACGTAATATTCCAGAAATTTCTCGCAATCGATTTATCGATGTATCGACCAAAATTTTGAACCGATTTTGCGATTTTGTATCAGGAGCGCATGATAGCGGAGGAGGTGGCACGAATTCGATAATTCCTGGAAATGACGTCACATTCCAGGAACAATAGCAGCGATTCCTGGAAATGACGTCAAATTCCAGGAACTTCTCGCAACTGAAATTGTCGATGTACCGACCAAAATTTTGAACCGATTTTGCGATTTTGTATCAGGAGCGCATGATAGCGGAGGAGGTGGCACGAATTCGATAATTCCTGGAAATGACGTCACATTCCAGGAACAATAGCAGCGATTCCTGGAACTGACGTCAAATTCCAGGAACTTCTCGCAACTGAAATTGTCGAGGTTTCGACCAAAATTTTGGACCGATTTTGTGATTTTGTATCAGGAGCGCATGATAGCAGAGGAGGTGGCACGAATCCGGTGATTCCTAGAAATGACGTCAAATTCCAGGAGCTTCTCGGAATTGAAATTGTCGAGGTTTCGACCAAAATTTTGGACCGATTTTGCGATTTTGTATCAGGAGCGCATGATAGCAGAGGAGGTGGCACGAATCCGGTGATTCCTGGAAATGACGTCAAATTCCAGGAGCTTCTCGGAATTGAAATTGTCGAGGTTTCGATCAAAATTTTGGACCGATTTTGCGATTTTGTATCAAGAGCGCATGATAGCGGAGGAGGTGACACGAATTCGATGATTCCTGGAATATGACGTCATTTCTCGGAATTTGCGAAAACTATTGTACGATTCCTCTTTAAATTACTCGCGTTCTATTCGCGAACTATTTCCCGATTTAATTTTTTCGTAAGCTTTTTCGAGGGGGACAAATAACAAGATTGAGAAATGCTGCAAAACTATCCTGATCTATCGAAACTCTTTCTAAGTACATTTTATATAATTATTTTACAATGAATTATCTCATCTTTTATTTTACTTTATTTTAGATTACTTTTGGTAGCTGCTTGCTAGCTGCCTGTGGTGTCCTGGTTGTTATTTCTGGCCGCAAAATGGATTTTTTGTAAGCAATAATAAAGAACAAATTATCGCTAATATTTAATTAAACTTCCACACGTTTTTCATGTTTGTTTCATTGTTCGAGAGAAACTATTTTGGAAGCTTCTAGAAAAATATGATTTTGCGGAAGCTGGCACATTCTACTACAGCTGTAGGTTATTCTATAAAATTTATTTTGTAACGCGAGTTTTTCATTGAAATATTACAATATGTATTTCGTTAGAATGTAAATTATTAAATGTAGAAACGAATAATTACGATCAGACTACGGTTTTTAACAAGGGAGTGGGGATAATCAGAATAGCCGCAATACAACATACGATCTATTTATTATTTACAACAATGTACCAATGTTACACAAAATGTACCACATCGTGTTTTTATTTAAATCACTTATCACACAATTTACAAAACGTCGCTCATTCGCTCGCCATTTAATGTCAGTTCGATAAATGGATTGCATTTAGAACTCGTTCTCAACGTTTTTTTTCATGGCATTTCGTAGTTTTTCGGGCAAAACGATGCACGGAAGGGAGAAATTGCAAATACGACAAACTTGGTGAAATTGAGTTCTTCGACGCTTTAACGTCTTGTGCTTTAAAAAATTCATCCTGTCAATTGATTCGCCACAACTTTGTCCTTTTCTTTTTTTTATTTCACACTGCGATCTCATTTTACGCGTATCGCTATACTGTATGTTGTAATTATGGGATATTAATAATGCGAAAGTATCAGTACTGTTATTGCAATCAAATTCGCTTGAATGCGAATAATAATTACATCTAATAAAAATTCATTTCTCTTCGCTTTTGTGACGAACTTGAATCATCAATTTTCATTTCATCGTCATAAGTAGTTAACCAGATTAGCAGATGAGAAAATTTATGCGTTCGTCATGTGGTGACAGATTCACGAAATTCATTTTTCTTTAGTGGAATTTTTATTAATCATACGAGTACGCTATGTTCTCGCTTCGTTCGTTATTTTTCAAAAATTATGGTCAAAGTGTTTGTTAATTATCGACAAGAAAAACGACGCTTACAGAGCTGGACTAGGTGTTGATTTATTTAAGCGATGTGTATCTTAAAAAAAAAAAAAGAAGAGGACAAAACATTTACGTCGAGTCATATTTGTCGCAACGGTGTGACATAATTGCAGATGAAGATTTTATCGACTCGAATAGAGCGGTAGAATGTCACGTATACGAATTGCGGTCAGATGTTTCCGACTACTCGAAGAAAAATAATGTCTCTTGAAATAAAAAAAAAAGAAAAAAGAAAAAAAGCAGAGATGCTACATCTCCGCGTCGTTCCTCTATTTTACTGCACTTCTGTCTTGTTCCAGTATTTTTTAATTCTCTGGCATTCGCATAGAGATTTCTGGACGTTACCATACACGTAAAACGAGACGTTTAATTCTACCGCCAAAAATTTCATAGGAAAAAAAAAAAAAGAAAAAACAATCATCGTCTGAAAGACGTACGCGTCCGAAGTTCCGAGATTCGGCTTGTGAATTGCGCGCGTAATTTAAATACTCGACGCTCGAACAATACGTATCTTCAAGTCTAGTACACATGTTGCAAGAGATTCGTTCGCTTAGAATACAGTTTCGATCGGACAACGTAAACATTCAACGTTTAAAAAATCTAGTAAATCTGTACATGCTATCAACGAGCTTGAAAGAAACATTAAACGTTAGGTCGTTCCCATCATATTGTCGATTAGTCCAAGTATTCGTACGTTTACGTTTCGAAAGCTTCTCCGTTGTCTCGCATGCGCGTTCATATATTATCTTTCTTTTACAACAAATAAAATATACTATATATTTTAGCGTAACAACAACTATCCAATCATTCGATATCAAAATCTTTCCCGCATTTGTAACACCACGCTTCGACATTCCACTTTCCCACGAAATATTAAAACGTCAGCAACCATTCGGCCAAACAACGATAGAAAAAATTCGTCAGGAGTAACGAACAAAAAAGAAAAAAAAAAAAAAAAGAAAAGAAAGGGAAAATCCTCTCTCCTTTGAAAGAATCTTCGTTATTTTTTTCGTAGCAACGAAGCTCGATAAAAGTCTGCAGTAAAACGTGGTAGAATAATCGAATAAAAATCAATCTTCGATTGACTGGAGCGTAAAATCGTTAAAATCCACTCGAGCGCGAAATTTCCAGCGGGAATAAGAAAATCGTACGGCTAACTCTCCAATACGGCCCGTAAATTCTTCTCCAATAAAAGTTTAAAAGTTCGTGCGGGCGACCGTGACGAATGGACGTGTTTAGGGTTTCGTTCTCGGCCACTAAAATCTCGCCTGCGAGAAACAAACGTATTTTGTTAAAAACCCGAATATAACGATCTCTACTCCTCGCGAATCTTTCGTCTGTGTTTTTTTTAATACTTTGGAACGGATCCGCGTGCTTTTCATCTACCTTACGTTGCTTTTCTCTTTGATATCTACGATTCCAGTTGCGATCTACCGAAGCAAAATTCATTTTCATTTCTGGTCCTCCGTGTCCAAAATACATTATCTTTAAGGGGACTCGCAATTCCTAATAATCGAAGGAATATTCTTTCTATTTGCTAATTCTAAATAATTTTTTATCTAAACTTTCAGAAATATAGAAACTTTTCATTTGGAAAATCAAATTTCAAGAGCCAAAATGGTAGATGAAACTTTCTACGTACGATGATTTTTACTTAGTTTCCGAACACGTCGAACGGAAGTATTTGAAAATTCATTTTCGTCTATCAGTTTTTGAAGATTTTTTTTTTTTACTTATCGTATAACTTTTATTAAAAAAAAACTCTTTCCTTCGTAACTATTGGCGGAACACTCTGTTCGTAGATCTCCTTGATATTCTTCCAAATTTATATTCTCTTGCTACATTACGTGATCCCTAAATTTCTCTTAAATGGTACAGCGTCTATTCAAATTTGTCTTCATAATCGCCGTTTGGTCAGTAATATCAAAATTTGTTCTCGTAAATGAAAATAACTTTTCCTCCGTTATCATTCTCAATCTCGTCTAATCTTGTGGTGGTAAAGCAAAGGATGTTCTACACGGACAGCTATATATGTAGATGAGAAGCACGCATTTCTAGCGGTACGCACACAGACGAAGAGCACGGACAGCCGATGAGATGGACGGATAGCTGTTGTGATGTTCCTCTCACTTTTTCCAAGTTAAGAACGAGTCTGGACGATTTATGCCCCGAATTAGAACGCGAACCCTGCCTCACCATATTTTTTGATTGCACTTTGTCGAACGTAAACGACGCGCATTGCACGGGGTTTACCGAACAAGAAAATCGTGAATTATGTTTCGTACGAGCAAGTAGGTACTCGTTGCTCTTAATTGCAACAGACTCGTCCGACAGAATCGATCAACGACGCGCTTCACTGTCAAATCGGACAACAAAATCTTAACACTGACAACGAATTAAATTTCTCAAAATCTCTAAAAATCGCCGAATTTTTATACATTCCTATAATTAAAAAAAAAAAAAAAAAAAAAAAAAAAAAAAAAAAAAAAAAAAAAAAAAAAAAAAAAAAAAAAAAAAAAAAAAAGAAAAAGAATAAACGTATTTTCCTCTATTTCCTTAAATAGAAGAAACAGAGAGGAAATTATATCATTCGATGATTATTTAACGAATTATTTGAAAAACCAGAGAATAATCAGAGAAAAAGATAATAATAAAAGCTGATAATTTCGGAAAAAGACTGCTTCATCGATCCGACAATTATCGTACCGACGTTCAGATACGAAATCTCTACGATTTTGTAAATTTGAGAACGCCGAAAGGAAAAGGGGCAAACTCGCGCAGAAACAACGAGTACCGCGGGTGGATAGCGATTTTGAAATAAGATTATAGTCGATGAGAATGCGTGTACGTGTTGTAAGTACCGTGTACGATATCCACTCGTATAGGTACACGAACGTATACACGTAATCTGCACGCGTACCTTCACCTGTGCAATGAACAATTCGCGTGTGCTTGTCACACGCGCGTTTAAACACCTACGATCGTGTGGATGCGTCCGCGCTCACGTAATGATACAGAGCGTTTTCTTCAAAATCTATAATTCCTCGAATCGAAGACGATGTTTGAGCTGGATATTGCTGTTCTACCGACACTGCGCGAATTTTCTGCTCTCTTCTTATTCTACTCACATACACATTCGTTTATTATGTATACGCATATATATATATTGGAGGATAGTCCATAAGCCACGACCGCTTCAAACGTATCTCGTTTTCGACGAAGGAAGAAGGTAGACGGTGAGGAACGACGATTTTCCAAACTTCACAAAGACAAATGTCTTCTGAGACGAACTTCGGTTGATGCGATTAAAATTGTCTGCGATCTGACCTTTCTCGTGGTTGATACTCCGCAGCTAGAGTTCTACCAGTTTGTCAGAAAAGACATTGTTATCTTTTAGTATTGACAATTGCAGTTTTTTGAACGAGGACAGCAATGGTAAACGATCAGCGTTAACACATAATCGTATGGTTAATCGGTTTAGAAAATTTCATATTGAATTACAAACGTGGGAATTCAAAATTGCTATACGTCGATCGAATTGATCGAATATTCAATCGCGATAGATCATACCTTCTGTAGATTATATTTCGAATAAGCTATCAGCTTACTGGTATTATCGGTATTACGGATATTTCTCCTTTCTCTCTAATTAAGTATAAGAGAGATATTTGAAACGATCGTAATAGGCGGACCATCCTGTACATCGGTTAAAGAAAACGGCGCGACGTATTTCAGGCCGCGTAGCACACTGACAGAGTTTCTCTACACTTAGAATACCTTAAGAATCTTCAATTCGGGGTTTTATATACTTTACGCAAACCCTCTGTATAAATATATGTATATAAAAGTAACTCCATAACATACAATAAATCGTATCTTTGTTTGGCACATTTCGTCAACTATAGGATCCGTACAAGTACACCTATTTAGGTACACATACGCTTCTATATATATATATATATATATTTATATATACATACGAGTATTCACCACGTGGCAAGTATATATATATATATATATATATGCATATATATATATATATTATATCATATATACCAACTCGATTTAGTCTCTAATAGTCATATATATAATATATATAGTATATAGAATACGTACAAATATTCCATCGGAGTAACGATAGTATGTACCATTTTTTCTTTTTTTTTCCTTACGTGTCATTGTATTTTTTGCGTGTGTATATATATATATATATATATTTATATTTATATTTATATTTATATATCTACATTTATTCTTTACTTTCCGTATTATTCCATTGAGTGTTGTTCATCAATCCTATCTACCTCTAGAAAATTATAAGAGGAACGCAACAATCTGTTATTCTCCGATACGATATAGTATATTACGTTTTTCTTTACGTCGTTAAAACGTCACGCGCTTCGCCGAACAGGGAATAGGCTTGGCAAGCGTGGGAGTTGCACTCTCTCGCGAGACTTCTCCTAGTCACTTCTGTTCACGATCGTCCGTAGAACTTCGTTCAGATCAGCCGAGTTACCTAGGTTCAAACAATTCGAATTCCAGTAAATCGAAGCTTCCTCGCGCGCGCGAAATTTACCATTTACTTTCTTTTTATTTAGGACAGCTTTAACCCCCGTTGAGGTGATCTTGCGTTACGTTATACGATATACATCACAGGATGGATTACAAATTACGTTTACAATTATACTTATGGATTTTACAAATTATGTTTACAACTATATGATTAACCTTTCATTTACATACACAACTGCTTGGCTCCTCTATTTTCCACTAGATGTTCTCTGAAAGTGAAATTATCGAATCGAAAGTCGAGTAACTCGACTTCTTGTACGAATTCAAACTGAAAGTCACATTACTAACGTTCAAATCCGTTGAATTCAAGTAACATAACCAATTTGAACGAAGTTTTTGATCCAAGTAGATTTTCGAAAAGAGTAAAAATTCCCGTTTTTATGCCATTCTGCTCTCGTGTATAATTTTCGAAGCTTGGTGAAAGTTTCCTTTTTCTCAAAAATTTATCGAAGAACAATTCGTGATGCGCGTAATCGAAAGCACAACTCCATGGACCCATTCAGAAAATCCGGCCCGCAGTCGGAATATATATTATATATATATATATATTTTTTTTTGTTTTTCTTTTCTCTTTTTTTTTTTCTTCATTTTTACTTAATTATCGTTCGATAGGATTTTTCGTAATTCTTTCGCTTAATCTTTTCTTCGTTTTTTTGTTTTTTCTCATTTTTGTCTAAATAAATATATCCATGAACAAGGCACTGCTCGACAGGCGGAAGTGTGCGCGCGACACCGTTTCTTCGTCGTTGTCGGATGTTCGGATATAATACACTGCGTGGAAAATTTCGCGTCGATCTGTCGAGCTTCTTCGAGCCGTTTCCTATCGCGAAACGTCGGGTAAAAAGTGGTCGGGATGCGTTTTTAGAATATTATCTGCGCAAGTGTGAAGCACTGACGGACTCTCGAGCTTTAAGGAAATTTTCTCCGTCTCTAATCGCTTGCATCTTGGAGGAAATGGACGTTCCGGAAATCATTACGTTATTGAAAATCAAAAATTTAGATAAGTTCTCGTCGATAATTTCTTAGGAAATATTATCGTCTTGCTTTTTGATTGTGTTTGTCAGTGAAAGAAAAAAAAAAGAAAGAAAAAGGAAATGAGAGTTGAATTTAAGTTCGTATGATTATCCCCAAGAACAACTGCGAACGTTGATTGCTATTTTCGCCCTGATAGAAATTGGGAGCGAGATAAGGGCGTGGCAGTACACCAGGCCATGTTAACCCTCCTGATATCGATCATTTAATTTTTTATAACAAATTTATTATTTATCAAATTAAATTTATTTTTAACAACCGACTGATATTGTTCCGCCGGATCGCTGTATTTAACGATCAATAACCAGAAGCAGAATTCAGAAATTCCTCATGAATAATCATATTCCAATCTCGGAACAAACCATTATCATTATGATCACCGTAAAAATCATCGTACTCACCGTACTCTAGAATCAAAGATGGATTCGAAAGTAGTCTACGACCATTCATATACGATTCATCTCCAAAATCAATCTCATCCATCTTTATCAGAAGAGTTAAACGATACGACCAACAGATTTGCCATTATTCTCGGCTCGAATTTCGTTCAGAGTGAACGCCAAACACAGGACGTCGTCAGAGAGCGTTTCGCCCACTGGCAGGTCGGCGTGCGTTATAAAGGGAAGCACTTGGTCCGTTTCTGGGCAACGGTGGATCGGCAGTCGACCTTAGAACCTAGGGTGAAACTCTCCGGCTTGACCGTCTCCTCGACAGAGATCTTCCCGAGTCGCTTTTTTACTCGGAACGGCGTTGATCTCGGGGATATGATCTCGTAAAGATCGCTAGTCCTACCCTGAATCGGAACCCTACCCTTTGGACTGTTTGCCTTCTGATCGATAGGAATAGCGATATCGACTTCAGCGCAGTGATTCTGGCTCATATTCTTCGGAACGTTTTTCTCCGAGTCATTGCCACGCTCTTTCTCGTTAGTTTCGTCCGATGGAGTGTTGAAAACGTCGGAGGAATAGCTTTTCGAGTCGCATATCAACGCTAGATCCGAGTAATCGACCGCTTCCTCGGCTTCCGAAGGCAAATTCCTGGCAGAAGCCAAAGAAATAGCTCTAGCTTCTGGTTTCTGTGGTTTTTCCTCGTCGGCATAGTCCAACGACAAACACTTCTTCTCAAACAGAGCCGGGCCAGGTATTCCTCCATCGGGCTCCTTCGTTTCTTCCTCTTTCTCCTTCTCTTTTTGCCGATCTTCCTCTTGCTTCCTATCAAGCTGTCCTTCCTCTGTTCTTTCTAGGGAATTGATTACCCTCGATGGACGGCGAATACTATTTTCCCGCTCAACAGACAGACAAAATTCCTTGTCGGTCAACAGAATACGCTTAGGCTGTCGAACTGGTTTCTTATCCAGCTCGAGATCCTCCTTCTCCCATGACGGAGTCTTTAGCAAACTCTTCACCTTTCTTAGCTCGGTCAGCAAGTCCATCGTTTCCTGTGACGGTTCGTGGAAGATCCTTCTCTTTGGTCGCCTTATGGATGAATTAGTATCCAAGTCTTGATCATTAGGATGATCTATTCCCTGTTGTTTCTTCAGTACAGACCTAACTGTACCTCCATGGACTCGTACTACTTCGTTCTGGCTCTCCGAAGTCGAATCTGTTTCCATCTTAGCGGCAGTTGAACTTACTGACTTTGACGTTTCGTCTGTTTTTGACGTAAGATCCTTGGGACTTTTGTCACGAGCATCTGGTACGATTTTGTTCGCTTTTAGTCGTTCCTGTTGCCTTCCAATTATGCTCTGAACATTGCCTCTTGTGCGCCTTTTGAAGTCTGCGTATGTTTCAGTAGGAATTTCATGATACTTAAACTTATCCTGAAGTTGTTTGAACGTTTCTTTGGAATACTCCTGACCTATCCTATGCGCCAGAGAATCCTCTGACGATGCTTCCCTAGTTTTTTCAATCTGATCTCTTTCTTGGTATGCAACAGAAGCGACAGGGCGATCCTTGGACAAAAGATTATCCGAAGAAATGCCTCTCCTCTCAAACTGCGCTTGTTTGCTAGCTTTTTCACTCTGATCCTTGCCATCCCTGTCCAGCAGGTCCTCGTACGTCTGTCTTCTGGTCTTCATCGGCGAATAAATATTTTTCTCCGAAGAGTCAGCCTGTGCATCATTTTGATCTGGCAGAACAGATGAGATTGGACGTTTCACTGGCGAATTGGGAACGCTATCTTGAGTCTGTTCAACGGTCTGAGAACTCTGGATCACCTTTCGATGAGTAGGTGTTCTTGGTGTCGATGGATCTCTCCTCAACAGCCATCTTTTTCTTGGTGAATTGTCCCAGTTATTAAGTTCTTTATCAGAACTGACACTCGTGTTAGTAAAAATGATCTCCTCGCTTGTTGTAACGCGACACATGAGCAATTCAGCTCCATTGCTAGCCCGTTCCTTCGTTTCCAATTTAGGCGACTCTACCGTCGTGCTGATATCCAATGGCAAAGAGCTAGGCCCGGAGTCCAGGACATCGTCCAAGGAAGCACCTCTGAGAGGATCTCGAAGTTCCTTTGCTTGCACAGTCGATTCTAGGTCCTCGGTTTCAAACGAATACATCTTCAACAAAGGACCTTTGACAGACCTTCTACGTTGAACATCAAACGATTGCTCCACTCTCGTGTTCTTCTGAACCTTTCTTTCCTCCGTCTTCTTCGTTTCCTCGGTCTTCGCCGTTGTTCTTTCTTGTTGTTCATTCTTAACGCTGCTTTCAGAACGCGGATTATCGAATATAAATTTATCCAACGTCTTCGACGAGCCAATTTTATCCAAGAAAGGTTTCTCCACCGCCTTGCTAGGCCCGATTTTCTCCAAGTAAGGCTTGCCTATTATCTTAGGCGCAAACTTCGCCAGGAACGGCTTGTCCTCCGTCTTCGAGATGCCGATCTTCTTCAAGAACGGTCTCTTCTTCTCCTTACCCTCTTTCTCGAACGATCGATCGTTTAGTCTCTCGTTGCTATAGTTCGATGAGTTGTCGCTGCTCTTAGATCGCGCCCGTTTGTTCCTCGGATGTGGCGTTAACGGGGTCCTGGGTGTTCTCGGCGTGAGGGACGGACTGGGCTCCCGGTTCGGCCAGGTTTCCTCCAGCAGAGCGATGGCGTCTCTCAGATCCATGCACACCTTCCTACGTATTATACTCGCTGGACCAGGTCGTGGTACCTCGCTGTCGATGCTGCTATTCCTCGTGGACGTGCCTTCCGGCTTCATTTCCGTGTCCATGTGCGAGTACGAGGGATACGAGCTCCGATCGCCCATGGGACCCGGCGAGGAATCTATGGTAGGGTAATCATCGAGGTACCAGGGCGTTACACCGAGGTCTTCTGGTCTGGCCGCGGTACTGTGAGCCGGAAGCGTCGGGATCTTACTGATAGCGCCTCTGTTGCTGCCAGAACCCGTTGACTGTTGATCGGTCTGTGTGGTACTCGAGAACGTAGCAGATACACTGGCTATCTCGACCGGCGTGCTGGTTATCGCCACTTGTCGATGATAACTGGTACACGTGGCGAAGTACGGAAGCGCCGGACGCGCCGTTTCGACGATCACGCGACCCTGGGCACACGGGACCATCGGCTCCCCGTCCGCCGCGGCTTCCTCCGGAGTCAACGGCAGCGCCGCCCCGCGACCGAACTCAATGAACCACAGCTCGTCCCTCAACTCGCTTTCTCACTTTTTCTCGTTCATGTCCTTGTTCAGGTAGTGGAGCACGTAATGTAGCACCAAGTCGTAGCAATATTTGTACTCGGTCTGAAACAATTTCGACCGTGATTTCAACGATAATCAAATTGTTCGTAAATTGAAAAATAATCCTCGTTTCTCAATGGAATTTTAAGTTAAGGCAAGTTCAACAAGTAGAAAATATCGACGATTTTGTATCGTAAATAAACGTTTGTCGTTTGATTTTCATCGATCTTTAGTTCATTTCTGTTGATCGACAACAGAATGACAAAATTATTGTTAAAGAATAGTATGAGCAACAATTCGAAGCGATATCCTTTTTTTAATTTGGAACACACGACAGCTAAAAGCCGAGAAAGTGAATGTGCCAAATAACTTGCTTCCTAACTACTCACCATGTTCTCGACAAGCTGAGGTCTGTGCCTGCGTACAGTTTTAACTGCCTGGAAAATGTCCACTTCCCCATGTTGAATCACTTGTTCTATACACGCGTTTGCGGCGCAATATACACCGCAACGGCTTCTGCCATCCGGGGAGACCACAGCTACCGGTCCATAGTCGGTTCGTTGCCTCCACCTCTCGACCATATTCATCAACTCGACTAGACTGTTTGTCGACGTTGGAACTTTGTGACCCATAGGCCAACAAGTCAGTTGGAACAACTGAACCGTCTTCGGTGGTGCTTTCACGCCTGCCATCAGCTCGGTCAGTGACACGATTTTCTTGTTTATCCTAAAAATCTATAGAGAGACGCGATTACTTTCTAGAATCTATCGTGCAAATCGTATTCAATGGCCGGTGAGAGGTTCAATCAAAATTATATATTGTATCCTAGGCGGTAGCCATTTGAGACTTTAAGAGTTTCAGAGAAAATATTTTCTTCGATGGTCTGGGCAATTTAATTTGGGAAAGCACCAGCCATAGCAAGCGAAAGATCCGGATCCGAATCTCGGTCCAGCGACCTGTACTAGTTACGAAACTAGGTTCCGCAAGGAAATGTTTTTAAGTGTCTTCTGAAACTCCTAAGAGAGAATTCAAACGGTGTAAAAGAAAGAGCAGCAAGCTGTTTCTCACCCAGGTCTTGATGTTCGTGTAGTGGTTGTGGCTGATGTGATCAATCGTAAAAACGGGTCCGTATTTCTTGGAGTGCTTTCCCTCGGGCCAAAAGCTGGGGAAGTTGGTGGAGCCTGGGGGAGGTACGCAGAGTACCACCACGGCTGAACACTCGTAATCGTAAACCAGGGACCAAAACTCACCGCACGTGTGTCGAAGAGGCCATTCCGTTACGATGTATTCCCTGGGCTTCGTGTAACCCTGTCGAGAGCGCCCGTTTAGGAGAAAAAACGACGATGTTCACAGGAAATGAACAGTAGTTTATATAATAGAGTGGACGTGGGATAAAGATTGACGAAGGGAAAGGTCCCTCGCTATATAGTAATTTGGTTCTAGGTGAAGTATAAATCTGGTGCGCGTTGGATGAGATGCAATTTTTATCAGAATAATAATAAATAATAATAAAGAATAATAAAGAATAATAAAGACGTTTTCTTTTTATAGGAATTAATAAACCTTCGTTAATCTCTAATTGTAAGAAAACGATAGATAAGGTTTTATTAGAATAGAAGAACGAACCATTAAAGGAAATTGAAATATCGACGTGAAACATTTAGATATATAAGTTGCACACTTACGTCCACAAAGACAGCATTTATATAGTCGGTGTAACTGTTACCCTGGAAGCTGGTGAGGTACGGCCGAAAGTTGTCAGCTAAAGCGAGAAATATTAGTTCATGAATAAAGATATGATCGGCTCACGTTAAACATTACACCCATTATTTATACACGTATACACACATGTAGCAGGGACGTTTACGTATTATACTTCGAAATAATTGTATATTTTTCTGACACAAAGAAATATAACATGATAAAATTCCCAACGCGTAAAACATAACTCTTCCCATATCACCAATTATTTCATTTCCAAAAACCAAAGACAAGCGTGTGCTCTTTTTTTAAAAGATATAGCTTGAAAAATGCGAGTACAAGGTAGAGAAGAAAGTTCGCGTCTCGAATCTACGTATAATACGAATAACGAGTTCATATTTATTTATAAACATTGCCCGTATAATTTCTGAAAAAGATATAAAAATTGATAGGGAAATGAAATATAGAGTGTCTACGCGTTTGCGCGACGTGCAATTTTTACAATGTAGTGAAAACCTTTCCTTTCTTTCTTCGTTCATCGGAAAAACATTCATACGAAGTTTTATTGCTGGAAACTTACGCGGCACAACCAACACATCTCTGTTCTTTTCCCTGTTATCAGCTCTGTGGCCTCCGGCGCAATCTCCGATCGTAAAGCGCGGCGTTTGCTTACAAATTTGCTGATATTCCCGCTGATATTCATTCATTTTAGTTATTGGATTTTTTATGCTCTTCTGCTTAAGACGCTGCGACAACTCTGAGACCGGAAACCACGAGGTGCCGCACACCACAAACTCCTCCAGCGTGTCGTACACGAACTTATATTGTTCCTGGATAATAATAAATCTGATTATTGTAAAATATCGGGTAACATCGATATTTAGATGTTGTTAACTACTTTTCATCTTTTTTATTTTTGATAAATAGCACGAGATATTCATAATTCGTAATTGGCAAACTATAAAATATTATGAAATAATTCATACTGTTTTTGAAGATAATCCGAATATTTATAACAGAGTATAGGATATAAGAGGAAACCAGCGTTGGATGAAAAATTCATTCTGAAACATCTATGTATTCCTGAAACTCGTAATATCGCGAATATTCTTAAATATAATAATAATAATAAATACAACTGGTACTAATGACAAAATAATAATTATTCAAGTAAATTATTCAAATTGTAAGAATGAAAAACGTTCGAAACTTTCTATATATTTCGATGAACAGTGCAATGAACAGAACTCGCGAAAAAGCGAAGTTCAATCTGCCCAAACTTCTTCTTAAAACTAAATCCCATCTCTCGTCGCTCGAACGAAACCATAAATAAGAAGACGATAGATATTATGAATTTACCAAGTTCTCGATAAGTCCTCTTCTGCTTTGCCGCAACTTCTTCAAATAGCCGAAGACGTCGAAAGCATCTTCTTCCTCGGCCAACTCCATATTCGCATCTATCGCCAGGTACACGCCTGATCTTCCACCACCATCGCTTTATTTTTCCAAAAAAAAAAAAAATAACGTTTCTTTCGTTCAACGATTTATCAGATTGGAAAGCATCGCCAGCTATCAAATTGGAAATTACATCGAACAATGGGAATTCATATCGATGGAAATACTCACTTGCAGTGAACCACCATTGGTCCGGACTCGTTCTTTATGGTGGAACCGACTACCGCTCTCACGCGTCGACGAAACTCTAAAACCGCGTTTCCGAATGGACACGTGTGCGAGTGCCATTCTGTGTAGTGGAATTGCAATAATGTTCGTTCTTCCGTAACTTCCTGAAATGTCGAATAATAATTCTGTCTTTACTTTTATTCCCTTTTAATATTTCTGCATTTTACATCTTCTACGTAGCTTAAGCTTTCGGAAACTTTATCGAGCTTCTAAACGATGGGAAGTGACTTTGACGGGACTCGAGATGGTTAAAATTTTCGTTTGCGAGATTTGGTAAAGGAATTTTGAGAAAAACGCATGTTTATCGCGTTCGAAAGTCTGCAGAGAATTATTTCAACCTATCGAGAATTTCGCTATCGTTGCTAGCGTTCTCGCGTTTATTTCACGCGAAATATCTACAGTTTCGTCGTGAAAATGATTCACGAAGCAAGGTTAGAGGGATTTTCCAGTCACTAACGCACGATTAAAGTATTTCGTTATCGTCGTAAAATCGAGGCATTTCGAGTGAGATAACGCGCACGTGTCGCCGGCAGTTTAACTCTCGCAACTCGAATTTTAAACGGCTGTCCGCTATAAGTTACATCGATGTCAGTCAAGTTGATGAATAAAACACGTTTCGTCGGAGTCGAGCCTTTGAATTCGCGTTTGAGATTTCCAACAGCTTTTCTAATTTCCAATATGTAACGTAAACTAATTGTTCAGCTTACAGTTGCTTCGAAAACAGAAACAAGAATTCAAACAAGCCATTATCGTTCAAAGTGAGATATTTCGTATTTCGCTATTTTATATATAATACCGTGAGTTCGTTGCTGATCTTAAAAATACATAAAATGTTTCATAATTGTTCTGCGTTTCACTTTGAACCGCTCTGTAAAAATTAGTTCTATCTTAACTTCGTCACCTCTGCATCGTCCATTATTCAATATTCTCTCTTTCTCTCTCTCTCTCTCTCTCTCTCTCTCTCTCTCTCTCTCTCTCTACGAAGATTCGCTATTATATCAGCTATAGCGCGTTTCATATTGCAGAACACAAAGTTCACGAAACCAAGCTAAACTACTCAGTTGCTGCAGTGCATTCACACGACGCAGCAACCGAGTGCTGAATTATGCTCCCTGAGGAATTATCACGCACAATGACGCAACAATGCTACTCGACGACAATCTTGTCCCGTTTAGGATGTTCCTTGCTTGTCGAGCATTATGCGCCCGTTGCTATTCACGGAATGAGATTGCAACGGAGCGGCGGTGTATTAAATTTTCCGCCGCCAGTAAATCTCGAGACCGATTATTGCCTTGCTTTTATCGCGATTTATAGCGAACGTCCATAGTAACGCATCAAAACGAGGCTTTTCTTTTCTCCGCGAGCGAGGAATTCTATGCTTCGATGCACTATGCTCCATCCTATCGAATACGATTGCTTTGTGAAATTTCTTCTTCCAACGTTTCCAGTTAGATAGAAAATCAATTTCCCAAGGCTTAACGCTAAACCTACCGACGCTTCTTGTGCGCTGATTGACCGCTCGCGATAGGCAGCGCAGACTAGAAATTTTTCTTAGAAAAAAGAAACAAACTAGAAACAGATACCGAAGGATATATCGTTTGCATGTTTGATGAAAAGTCGTAGATTAGCAAGCGGTCTGATAACGTTTAAATATGGTCAAATTTTAGTGGTTAAATTTTTAAAGGGTTTAGTGTTAAATAAAGAGTAACTCTGGTTGTCCTACGACTGCAGAAGATTCCATTTATATTTTTCTATGACTCTACGGTTTACTTTTATCCAAAAAAAAACACTACAAAACGATAACAACCTTTCATGGACGACGTCCGAACGAAATAACGACACGAGAATGGAAACGTTCGTCCGGCGTTTCAACCGGCACGTTCGAACGACCAAGATGAATCGCTCGGCAGAGAAATTATACAAAGCAAGCATCGTACAACGAAACGACTCGTCGCAGTTAAAACAGGGCAGATGTCGCTGGAAATTAGAGAGATCCGCTTGTTTTCACGCCATTTCCGCCGAGTTAATAAAATTAAGCCTTACGTAACAGTAGTCGTCTGAGTAAACTCATCATTCTCCTCTCGTTGCCAGTCTTCTCGCTTAGTATCGTTCCGTATTCACCCACTTTCAAACAAAGCTACCAGTTTCTCCACGGTTAATTCCTCCAACTTTTTATCAACTTGCGCAGCCGGCAGCGAAATTCGCAGACTCTGGCTGAGATCGAACCTTCGGTTACTTTGCTTCTCGCTACAGGGACAAGTTGCGAGTTTGCAGGATCTTGTGCCAGCCGAGACTTCATTACCGTATTGGGAGATCATTCGACTCTGCGGTCCTCTTACATTATACAGAGTGCAATTCGCGTCACGTAATTTATGGTGATTCGTGGAGGGAAGACTGGGGGAAAAGAATGGCCGAGTTCGCGATCGATGCCAAGGAATTTCTTCGAAGAGTTGCGAATTTAGGCCGGAAGACGGTAACAACGATAAGAAAGATAAGACGAAGGAATAGCAACAAATATAGACTAACGTCGATCGTTAGGCTGTGGCTGTTTGTGTAAATTCTATATTTTATTGTTATTCATTATATTTTATATTACATTCTGCTATATAAATTATCTTTACGAGGAAGAGACATTTTTTGGGCAAGAAATTTCATAGAGCAATGGACAAACGATCGTGGAACGAAGATTTCCAAGTTTCTAAATATTACGAGTGTCTTCCTTCCCATGATTTATATATTTTGCACCATTGCGTGTACCGTATACATCTTTGCACAGGCAAACGTACAAATATTCGTAGTTTATTAAACAGTAAGATAGTAAAAATGATACAAGTGAAGGTAATAACAATGGAAAGAATAAAGTTGGAAAATATTCGGAGTATTAGTGGCGAATGGTTAAGAATTTGCCGAGAAGAAATGCAAAGATACGAGATATCAGAGATTCGAATTGTCATGGGATAATCCTGGGAAAAATATTCAGATTGCCTCAAAAGTAAACAGAGAGGAGTATTAAAAGTGCAAACATGTAGAATCGAGTCGCAGGATTCTCGAAGAAAAATTCAGGTCTCCAGACGTTTATGCGCCTTATTTATTTCGCTAAGTTTCGCGGTTACTCTAGTTTAGCCGTTTGACAAAATTTATTTTAATAATATCCGTTCAAGCATAATTTGTGTCTCCTAAGGAAGCAGTAATTCGTAATTTATCGCGGGACGG
The DNA here is from genome assembly GCA_014737475.1 of Bombus confusus. Lineage (NCBI taxonomy): Eukaryota > Metazoa > Arthropoda > Insecta > Hymenoptera > Apidae > Bombus > Bombus confusus. The sequence continues at coordinate 5,904,854 of JACXIV010000041.1, forward strand.
AAATACGGAAAGAAAAAAAAAAGGGAAAAGTTTCAAAGCGCAACTTAGAAAAGGAAGCGGAAAACATTCTTTGTCATTCGACGCGGCCCGCCACTTAAACTCGCCGAACATGTTCAATTTACGACTGAAGAGCTGCAAACATTAAACTCGCGTGTAAAATACATTGAGTTCTTCGCGCCGATGTTTCACGCGCATCATACAGATCCGAGAAACGTGGGATACGTAGAGGGAAGAAGGAAACTTGGGACACGCGCTGAAAAGACGCGGTAAAGTAACGTTGGCAGAAAGAGCGGGCGAGATAGCGTGTTTCAGATAGGAGAGAAAATCGGCGACGTTCTAAAAGGTGGATGATAGAGATAAGGAAAAAGGAAGGTCGAAGGTCGAGGATCAAACGGTTTCGGAGATAAATCGGTGGTAAGAAACTGCATTGTAATCGAAAAGGTACGCAAATAAAGATTTACGTACGTGAGGATAAATCTTTGGAAAGAATATATACATCATGGACCGTAAATCGCGATGCAAGCGGACCGAGAAAGAAATTCTATGCGTCGAAATACGACAGGAATTAAGAATAGTCAAATTTCCATAGGGACTTCGTGTTTCAGAAAAATCCATTTAAAAATAATAGCGAAAATATACAAATATTCGACTTGAAGTACTTATTATAGTATTTGATAGACGAAGCCTTCTCGATTATATTCGCAAAAGTATAAAACTGTACAAACGTTCACGGCCTATCTGTAATGCTACTTATCAGACAAGTAGATTTTTCTTAAAAACGAATCTTCCCACGCAATTTTGTTATTCTTGATTTTTCTGTGTCATTTTTCGCCACACAATCTTCGTCGCTCTATTTATAACACGATTTATAGCTCACCCTGTGTAAGGAGAAGAACACTCACGTCATTGTTATTCTTCTTGTAAAGCTTTATCGTCCGTATGTGAAAATTGGCGAGCTCTTCCTCCTTCAGCACGGAAACACCGATACCGCCGTATTCTTCGTCCTTGTCCTTGCTCGCTGGCCAATACTGCACGCACATCACCTGAAATCCATTCGTACGACGTTCGTTATCATTCGACGGATGTGTACTTTCAGCGGAAAATAGCTCGTACATGTAGGACAGTTTGATAAAATGTACGTATGTCATCTGGGACGAATGTTTGAGAATTTGTGAGGACCAGGTGCAGTATATTTGAAGATGGCGAGAGGCAAGATTTGTATTGGGTATACGGAAAGATGGAGAACTGAGTTTGCCTCGAGTATGATCTGAAAACGGAAATATTTCAATATTTAATAGGAGATTTGCTTCTCCGGTGGAAAAATAGAAATTGGCGATAGTCGAACGTTTAAATCGAATGTCGCTCGAAAGAGAGAAGAAAACGTTTCTTTGGATGTTTGGTAAAGAAATCAGTTAACATTCGGAAAGGTAGGAACTCGCGAGAACAAGAAGAATTGGTATAAATAGGAATGAGGAAGAATTGAAGATAAGATTATATCGGGTGTAGTTCGAGGAGAAGATATTTAAACACGTAACACGAGGATTAATTAATATTTGGTGAAATACGAATTCGCGAAAATGAAGAATTTGTATCTACGTACCGATCGAAAAGAAAGTATTTAGATATTTGATAGAAAATTCTGTAATTAACGGGAGAAACGAAGGTTGGAGAAGGCAAGAAATTTAAATAAGAAAATATTCAAATATTTGGTACGAATTATTTTGTGTCGACGCTTAATCTATCAAAAATTAATATCCTATGCGAGAAACAGACGAAGTAATGAATTTATTTTCCAACTTCTGTGCATGTGCGTTGAAAAAAGCAGGGAAAGGGAAGTGATAAATTTCCACAATTTCGAAATTTCCGCACTGCATCTCCTACATCTTCTACAGTGAGCCATCAATTCTTCTTCAGTTTACAAAGATCTATTTTATAGCCTGATTATTTTACTCCAATAGTACGCCGTAAATTACATCTCCCCTTTAAATAAATATCTTCGTTAGAAATTACGTGTAATGTAACTCTCGACTGGCATCGTTGAATCATAGATTCGTAACGATAATTTAACGCGAGAAACACCCAGTTCAAATCGAAGCGATGCACCACCGAATGGAAAAATGTTACGATCTTCGTTATAATTATTTACCCTTCGTACTTAGCCCTTCATTTATTCTCACAGAATCCCTGCGAAATTAATGAAGAATTCAAAGAAATAAGAACTTGAAGAAGCATTATTTCAGAGAACTTAATTTAACAACGAAAGACACGCGAATATCGTACTTATATTTAACAACAGATTAACTTTTAACGAAAGTTTCTAAGATAGCGCGAGAGAGAGATTTATTCTTAGCGGAATTGGACGACAGATTTCATAGTTCCAACGTCTAAATTATAAAAGAAAGACAACAATTCGTTAAAAAGCAGCACCTACGTTCTATGCATCGGAGTTGTTCAAGTGGTTATCGCTTCGAAGAAAACTCTACATCTGATCTGTTTAGTCTTCTCGTTTCTTTCAGTAATGAATTAATTTCAATGGAAAAGAGAAACGCGGCTGGTAAATGTATTTGCGAAGGCGTTGACGAAATCAAGGTTCAGATATTTACGACAAGAGTTAGAAGAATATTAAGAGACAATTGTTTGTAGGGATGTAGAGTTTTAGGGAGGGTGTTGAAGCGGTTGTCGCTTCGAAGAAAACTACATCTGATCTGTTTAATCTTCTCATTTTTTTTTTTTTTTTAGTAATAAATTAATTTGAATGGAAAAGAGAAACGCGGCTGGCAAACGTATTTGCGAAGGCGTTGACGAAATTAAGGTTCAGATATTTACGACAAGAGTTAGAAGAATATTAAGAGACAATTGTTTGTAGGGATGTAGAGTTTTAGGGAGGGTGTTGAAGCGGTTATCACTTCGAAGAAAACTCTACATCTGATCTGTTTAGTCTTCCCGTTTTTTTTTTTTTTAGTAATAAATTAATTTGAATGGAAAAGAAAATCGCGGCTGGCAAATGTATTTGTGAAGGGTTAAAAGAATATTAAGAGACAATTGTTTGTAGGGCTGTAGAGTTTTAGGGAGGGTGTTGAAGCGGTTATCGCTTCTAAGAAAACTCTACATCTGATCTGTCCAGTTTTCTCAATTGCTGAAGCCATCGAGAGTGCATGGACGATGGCAGACCATAGACGATAGACAGCGTGCGGATCTGGACCAGCTCAAACTGTATTCATACTTGTGCATACACTTCTTTGTTAAATATATTTTCTATCTTACAATTTATCCACGCGTTCCTCTATCCATATAACTAATAACCTCAACAGGAGTAAAAGAAATCGACGCACGCGAAATCCCGAAAAGCTTTACGATCCACCGAAACTTATTTTTCGTGCGTCAAGGTGAAAACCTACCCTTGCGAAATCGATGAAAACCGTCGCTTCTTCGACGCTCTGGATAATCATTACGGAAGCAAAGAGGCGAGGCTAAGCGAAGTGGCTGCTAACAACTTTCAAACTCGTTTACCTCGCTCATCCCTGATTTTCACGTCCAAAAGCACGGCTTCTTTAGACTCTGGCCAGAGTCTAAAGCCAGCCTCGACATCGGGTTTCGCGATGACGCGGATCTCTTCGTTCATCGAACGTAGTGTGTCCAAAGGTTGCCACGCAGTTTTGTAACGTTGTGCAAGAATCGTGCAGCGTGAAACCGTGGCATTTCGAACAGAAATTTCCATACGCGCGTTCGAGTTACATCCGCGTGTTTCGTAATATACGAACGCGATTCGTGTAATCTGTTAATTCGCTAATATTATTAGTTAGCGATAAACTATCGTACGTGCAACAGAGCTCTGGCGATAGATCGAAAGAAAAAAATAACAACATCGTAAACAACGTTGAGCCCTGTCGACAAAACGAAAACGTTAAAACGATTACGCGGGGCAATTTACGTTTCCCAATTTCTACCACCTTTATCACGGTTACGATGTCCCAAATAGATATCAGTGGTTCGGTCAGTCGAGTTAATCTACGCGAATTACTACCCTCTAACTTCAACTAGCCCCAGCGATTAAACAACAGAACGATCAATTAAAATTCTTACCCTGATGAAATCGAAGGTTTTCGTCAGCATGACGATACAGCAGGCTTTCTCCTGCCAAACCATCCGCCAGAATTCCGTCACGCTGTTCTCCATAGGTCCCTGAGTCACGATGTAAGCGTTCGGTTTCAATATGCTCTGAAACAGAAATATCAATCGTACAGATGAAATACGATTTCATTTGGATAACAACGGATTATTGTTATTTCATATAAAATACAGACAGATCTTCGTAATTCAATGGAATTCAATTGAAACGAAATTTCGTTCGATCACCGTACGTTCGCTGGATCGTAGTTCTCACATCAAAGAAAATTAAAGGAAACGAAAGAAAATTACGAATTTTGTATATAAAAAGGAGAATTCTACGCCGCGAAGGAGTAAAAAGTACGATGAGAAAAAGAAAGACTTATCCCGACGTTTGATTATTTTTATCACCAGGTGTGGCTGATAAGGAAAGTGTAAGTATTATCGCAATTAACAGAAACTATTTTAAGAAAATATTTCTGTCGCAGAAACGTCACGATGCAATCGTTTCCAAGTAGCTAATCTATTTCGGGAATTGCGATTATGGATTATTCAAATTAGATGATTTCGTGCTTGGAAGCTAAGGAACACGAATAACCTTGATCTTGATCTTTAATATCGCGAGTCACGACGCGAGAATATTAAAAACGATCATTTTCTCGTCCTTCGATAGGTTTAAAAAGTGAGGCGTCGTCTCCTTGAACGATGGCCAATTTTTTACCGCTTCTTAATCGTACATGCTACGCTATATTGCGATAATCTAAATTAGAGCAGTTCTAGAATATAGTATCGTTAATTGTGTATCGTATCACTTTATATAATAATTTACGCATCCCTTTATTATTTCAAAACGTACAAGGAATATTCTCCTTCTCTTTCTAACAAAGAATTTGTAAATTTAACCATTTATCGTCTCGTAACGCTAACTTTTAACCATCGTGTCGATGTGACACCAAGAGACAAATTCAGATGAAAATTAAGAATCAGATAAAGCTTAAACGAGAATTTAATCTTTCACTTTTGGCTAAAATAAAATACTATAATAAATTACGATATCGTCTCACCGTTATCTCGCGATTATCAGTGACGGTATTTTTATAAAATTCTCTGTAACTTTAATTCAAGTTTGAGTTTAGTCAGGAGAAAGTTTAACTAGAATCTAGTTTAAAGATAAGAGTGTTGGTCGGATCTTCTTCTTCTTCTTCTTCTTCTTGGAAAGCGTTCGAATCTAGGATAAGAAAGTCCAGTAATAACAGTACAGATATATTCTACTTACATCTACGTAAGAGGCATTGATGTAATCAGAGTCAGGCTCGCCTTCGACAGGATCCAAAACCACCCTGTTGTAGTCATCTGTGAAAAGCAAATTAATGAACGTTAACAACGTTACAAAGATACGTGGTACACGTAACAAAATATTTTTGGATAAAGGGAAGCGGCTTCTCTTCGTTCAAACCTTAAATTCGCAGTGTACGATTCTCTCTGGCGATCGCCAAGAGGAAAAAAACTTAAAATAGGGCGAGCTAACAAAACCGTTTTGTTCGAATAATAGATGAAACGGAAGCCAGTCGGTTTTCGGTTGATGCAACGGATTCCCGAAAAAATTGGTCAAATTACTTTTCCAGCGAACGTTTTCACCCGGGCGAACGAAAGACCATATCAATTTCCAGGAAATGTTGGTTCACCTCTTGTGTACGTGTATACAAAGCGTCTGTTTCAGCTGGATTCGTTCGAAGATCTCTTCAGTAGAAGGCAAATTTTTAGGCATTTATTGAAAATTTGCCATACTCGTTCTGATATGTAGCAGGTAGAACAATATAAAACAATGAAAAGAGAAAACAGATATTCGTTACAGCATTTGGTAAATATTACCGGTAAAACCATCTGAAAGGATTTAATTTAAATCCTTGAAACATGTATAGCTTGAATATATAATACGGAAATTACGCTCTATATCTTGAAAACTAAAACTCACGTATAGGAAAAATTATATGCGCTGACTACGAAAGGTATTTGCACACCATCGTATTTATCATAGTATTTGTGTTACTAATTGATGAGATCCAAATACGTTAATTGCGTATCTACTCCTCTTTTACTCCTAAAAAAATGGTACCTTCGTACGAGTACAAATCGGAATGAAAATTAGAACGATGTTAATTACGAAAAATAAAGATACGCGTAAATATTTTTCCCAGCCACTGGCCAGGAAAGAAATTACGCAAATCGTAACTCTGCCAAATACGTATATCCGGAGATCACCGAAATTCGAGAAACGTACTACTATTCTAAATAATTGCCAACATCTTCCATCTGTCAACATTGTTTCGTTAATTAATCAGATTAAAATAAACGCGTAGCAGTTCTAGCCGCCGATATAGTTAGTCAACGTATTGAAGGGTTGAAACAGACACCCTGTATCATAGGACAGCGCGTACGCTGAAACGGTAGTTTGCCCCTCGAATTTCCTCGTCGCTCTCGCAACTTTCATGCCGCTGTTCTTGTTTCGAAGCACGCGCACGAGAGGCGCGAATATAACCGCGTTTCCTAATTGGACCCGCCGTGACCAGAATTTTTCCCGCTGGCGAATAATTAAACCTGCTATTATACCACGCTCGCGTGTTGTACGCGCAGGATGGCGAAATCAAAAGCTTCGTAGGATAAAAATGCCGCGGCGTGAGAAACGCTGAACAATTATCCTCGAGTGTCCGAAGACGAAGTATCCTCTCGTGCGGCAAAAAGTCGACGTTGTTTGCGTTGGTATTGAACGTTGGTTATTTTACAGAAACTTTGGGTTCGGTGTTGCGAGCTGTTTGGAATTGAATTAAACGCTGATCGAAGTAAGAATCGCGCGCGGTGTGCAGATCGAATACGGAGATTTCTTTGGAGTTTTGAATTCAGCGTGAAGATATTTACGGGACGGATGAGTAATTAGTTGTCGCGAAGAAATTATTTAAATTATCACGGAGAAATGAATCGGATAGTAAAATATCGGTGTACGAGCGAATTTAACGTTAAATTGCCTTTCGTATACGTAGAAAATCATGTAACTGGATCGCGCAACTGAATTACGTTATTTGCGAAATAGTAAATTTACCATAAAATTGCCATTGCAACGGTAATCTAAGAACGTAGAAATTAATTAATTTTCTAATGAAATAGCGAAGTACGTAGTGAACCACCTTTGAAATAGCGAATTGTGTCTCGAGTGGTGTGTACAGAAATGAGCGAAATATTAAGTTATCTAGATATAGAAGTGAATTTCGTTAGTTTCGCATTCCTCATTCGATATTCTCGAACTAGAAACTCGGAGCGCCATTATAGAAAATTATTCCTCCGTTTCTGTAGGAAATTTTCGAAAAGTTCGTTGCTTATTTGTCGGAAAAAATCATGAAAAATTGTACGCTTGTTTTGCAATGTCAGGGAACTGCGCCTGAATATTTTACCAGCCTATTGTTTATCAGAATTATTACAATATCGCTTACTATTTGCCAGGAAAAAATCATGCAAGATTATACGTTTGTTTATAGCGTCAGGGTGCTGTTGCTGAATATTTTAGCAGCTGACTTTAAAAACAGTTTACTATATCGAGTAATAATAGCTACGTTGAATGATTGTTACTTACAAGGAATACACCTTTGGTTCTGGTTCTTTTCCTTGTTGGCTGGTTTCGTGGCATGTCTACACGAATGCGTCTCCACCTTCGTTGCCGTCTATAAACAGACAAAACAAATTTTTAAAACATCGTTCGTAGCCTGTAAAAGTTTGCGGGAATTCTTGTTAAATTCGACTCAAACGCGATTCAAACACACTGCATAGGGTGATTTGAAAAAAAAAAGATAATTCGAAGAACGTTTATAACGTTGCAGGTGAAACGTTCGAATATTTGCCAATTGGCGAATTTAATTTGGAAGAGTGTACTAATCTTGGAACGTTCGTCCTAATATTCGCCAATTACATGAATTTTTCAATGTTCGCTCCATTATTCGGAAAATATATATTAATATATATATATTATATTAATAATTATATTATTAATTGGAACCATCGATGTAGATGTCTGTCAAACAAATGTGATAATGACAGGCAAGTGACACTGCCGGCAGTGGATACAAAGTTTGAATTAAACTCCCTCGATTATTAATGAACTGAGCGGAATTACTCGTGACACCGCGTCCGAATTTCATAAATTTCGTTTGCAACTCACCATGCATGTACATACACGCGCGTGTTGCACTGCATATACGATCGTTAATCTCCAGTTATCTCTAGTTGCGCTATGAATTCTATAATACATGCGTGTATCGTGCGTGTGCCTTGTCCGAAACGTTATTTGCTTCGTTTCCGCAAGATGCATTGGGATAATCCGGTGTAATCGCGAGTTATGAAAAAATTGCAGAATTTTACGCAATTTTTTACTTTCGTGGATAGAAGACGGAAGGTTAAAGAAATCGAACGTTTTAAATAAAAATGTTATGGAAAGCCAAAACTTCGTACAATAGTTTATGATAGATAATTAAAAATTTATAATACACTGAAAGTTTTAAATAACTTTAAGAAATTTCTATGCACTTTAACTGTAAAAAAATTACTGTTTTTAATCCTCGCCAATCTCTGGCAATACTCCTGACTCCTGATAAAAATATTTAAGACGATCAGAAAACTCTAAGGAAGTCAGAACGACAACTTACAGCACGCGATATATTTTTTTAAAAATAAGCGTGTAATATAATTCGTGACAAAAATTTAAAAGGTTCTTATAGAAAATAATCTTTAACAAATTAACAGTTTATGAAATAGTTTTGTAAATGTACGCTTTATATATTTCATTTTGCTGTAAAACATCGATCGAATCGTAAGCTGATCTACGCTACTAACTACATGCGCAGATTAATTTCGTTGTAAAAATAAGCCTCTATTTCGAAGCTATCGTTCGTGCTGACGATTGGAAAAAGGGCATCGATGACTCAAACTGTACGTCGCGGACGATAAAATGGTCACTTGCACACCTTTCGAATTCACGCGATATATTTTTTAAAAATAAGCGTGTAATATAATTCGTGACAAAAATTTAAAAGATTCTTATAGAAAATAATCTTTAACAAATTAACAGTTTATGAAATAGTTTTGTAAATGTACGCTTTATATATTTCATTTTGCTGTAAAACATAAATCGAATCGTAAGCTGATCTACGCTATTAACTACATGCGCAGATTAATTTCGTTGTAAAAATAAGCCTCTATTTCGAAGCTATCGTTCGTGCTGACGATTGGAAAAAGGACATCGATGACTCAAACTGTACGTCGCGGACGATAAAATGGTCACTTGCACACCTTTCGAATTCACGCGATATATTTTTTAAAAATAAGCGTGTAATATAATTCGTGACAAAAGTGTAAAAGGTTCTTATAGAAAATAATATTTAACAAATTAACAGTTTATGAAATGGTTTTGTAAATGTACGCTTTATATATTTCATTTTGCTGTAAAACATCGATCGAATCGTAAACTGAGCTACGCTATTAACTACATGCGCAGATTAATTTCGTTGTAAAAATAAAAGCCTCTATTTCGAAGCTATCGTTCGTGCTGACGATTGGAAAAAGGGCATCGATGACTCAAACTGTACGTCGCGGACGATAAAATGGTCACTTGCACACCTTTCGAATCCACGCGATATATTTTTTAAAAATAAGCGTGTAATATAATTCGTGACGAAAATGTAAAAGATTCTTATAGAAAATAATATTTAACAAATTAACAGTTTATGAAATGGTTTTGTAAATGTACGCTTTATATATTTCATTTTGCTGTAAAACATCGATCGAATCGTAAGCTGATCTACTCTATTAACTACATGCGCAGATTAATTTCGTTGTAAAAATAAGCCTCTATTTCGAAGCTATCGTTCGTGCTGACGATTGGAAAAAGGACATCGATGACTCAAACTGTACATTGCGGACGATAAAATGGTCACTTGTATACCTTTCGAATTCGCATTCGATGGACTAGCGCGAAAGAGCGCGAGTGGACTGATAAACGTCGAACCAATTACGATGTTCCGATCGAGCGGGAAGCCAATCGACGGTAGTGTATCGTTGTACATCGTACAATCTAAACGAGACCATAAATTGTCGATGATCGAGGAGATTGCAAGATCCAAACGAGTTTTTAGACACTGTCATCTCGATAATTCTCTTACCAACCAAGTTTGACAAGGGAACTCTACCGAACACAATGAAATATCGTTTCTCTGGTGCTGACCAAAATTTAATCCAGTTCGTTCCATCAACAAGAACCAGGTCTTCGGATTGATCCGATAATCGTGAAATTTGATAGACGATAAGCACCGTTCGCTTTGTAAAATTTCTCCTTCCAAGTACAAATTCGGAAAATACAACGAAGGATTGAAATGCTAGACTATATATTATTACGTATATGCCATTGTTACTAGAAAAACGATCGACGAAGAAGTAAGAATACCGGAAGAAAGAAAGAGAAATTTTACTTTCAAGAAACGATACCTTAAATTTTTAATAGAAACGCGTTTCTTTTATCTCGGCGACTTTCGGTATTACGTCACGCTCTTTCTTCTTCGCCGTCGTTGCATGGACGCTAAGCAGAATGTCAAATTAAACGCAACTCGATTTTCGTGCCCAACTTTATATCCAATATCACGGTATCGTAAATTGTATTAGTAGATGGCATAGGTCACAGAGCTACTAAAGGTACTTTGATGTTTACTATCCTATTATAGGAACTTTGGCTTAGAGGCTCTTTATCCTTTAAGTACAGCATCAACGAAACTTCTATCAGTAACTGTATATAATAAAAAGAAAACAAGAAGGTACAATAAATTGCGCTATACAGCGGGAAACGAGAAGAGATGAAAAAACGCGTGAAAAGTATAACATGGAAAGCTATATAAAACATGTAAAGTACAGCGTTTGTTGTAATACTCGGTAGGTCAAGCAGATCTCTGCACAGATCCTACTCTTTTTCTTGCGCTCGTTGAAATATGAACTTACACGAATAAATATCCGTTTAATTGTAATTAAATGCACGAAGATTAAAACCTGTCGCGATACGTGAAACGACAGAGAAGAAAAATTTGATAACGCGAAATTGTAGGTGATTGGCAAGTCGAAGAAAGTTTCACGGAGGATCCCATCACCAACTGATTCATCTTGCTCGCCAGTCTGTCGAGCGGCGAAAGCCATCCACTGTTCGTGGATGTCTGGCCCAGAATTCGTGCACCAAAATGGCAGTCTAATGAGAAACCGATATCGAGCCGAGTTACTCCATTCCACCACCTATTCTCGGGAGACCGCTTTGTCTCCTAGATGTCGTCTGCCGCCTGTGTCTTGGCTGTCTGCCTATCTTAAGGCACTTTGCACCCTCTCCAACGTCTACAGTCTACGGTCTACATGTATACGTTTCCCGGTTGGAAACGATGTCCTTGCATAATTTCGGCCAGGAAGACGCGTTCCACGTTCGTGTATGGTCCTCCTTGCAATTTGAATATCTTCCTTCAGACCAGCCCGGCACCTTCGGATCTCCAAATTGTTGACAGTTCCGTTTAGCCAGGGTTTATCGACGATAGAATTCTTTTTAGCAGATCCCATCACCTTTATCAGTTACCTACCTACGTATCTGGAATGTTCGGTAAAGAAAGGAAGAAACGAGAGGAATTGATACATTCGCAACAGCTATGATTCCGGCGTTGCGCGTTGAAGTTATTATCGGGAGCGAGATACGAGGCTCGAAAATATCGAAGCAGCGGGGCAAAGAGGGAGGAAGAAATGGACGGGGTGCAGAAAGGGATTTATTATCCTCACCTGAAACTCGACGCGGTACAGAACAGGAAACTTTCGACGTAGCTCGCAAAGCTTGGGGAATTGCGAGAGTTCGGTCGGCGCGGACGGCAGGGTGGTGCTCATGCTGCTACCGAGTTCCTCCGTGGCTGCCAACAAAAAAGAAGAGAATTAATGTCGCGGACGTTCGTTCTGGTCCCGCGAGTCGACAGTTTATGCTTGGAAAATTCCTTCGCGCCGCAATTTTCTGTAATGAAACGCATTCGAATACATAAACCGAACGCGTCTCTCGGCGAGCGTGTATTTTTAAGAGTCGCCAAAGGTAAATAGGAAATTCGTTTGAAGATTGCGCCGCGCGATGATAGGTTTTTATTGATTTTCCTCGATGCACGGTATTATTAAGTCAATATTAATCTTGTATCGTTTTCGGTCCAAGCGTACTTTCCTAATGTTAAAGAGAAGTACTTTGACGCGAGCACACTGTGGAGAAGCTTTTATTGCTACGTATATTCCGTAAGATCTTCCACGAGATATCCCACAAGCAGTAAAATCGTGGAATATCGTGAAATAACTCAAACGCGTACGACGTTACGATCTTGTCCCTTTGAGGCGGATTAGGCGTGTAAGAATAAACGATCGATCCAAGTTGAACAATATTTATTGCGGACTGTCGCTCGCTATGGATGATCGCGGTATAACCGTCGCTTCGTACCGTTTGCCGTGGACGCTCGAGATATAACGTCGGTCTTATCGTACGCCTGTGTCGAAGGCGTATCGGTCGACCGTCAGGCTGATCGTTAGTTGTTCGATGACGATAGTTACAGTGTAGGACGTTGGTTGCAACGCAGGATGACGATTACGCTGTAAGACGACGGTTACGACATAGCGTCTTGTGTATAAGCCACGCCTTATTTTCTGATAATCTTAAAATCTCTACCACTCGATTCACTTGCAGCGATAGTTGAGAAAAAAACAATGTCGTAATTCACCTCGTAACCGTTCCAAGTACGATGCATTGTTTCCCTGAGTAAACAACAAGTTTCGTAGGAGCGTGGAGCCGAGCAACTCAGATACCAAATAGAATGCCACCTAGTTTTAAGTCGTTTTTATCCCAAGAGATCATCGGTTTGGACGCTGTGCCCGATTGCGCTAAAAGACTGTTTCGTAACTGGGTCGCTTTGTCCCGCGCCTCTGCGCATAAACATCCCCCGCGGAGTAGAAAATCTCACGAGCTTCCTGGAACGTTGTCACGTTGCAATACATGACCAGTGGAAACTGGAACAACAGCAAACATCGACCATCGTCGATTTTTCAATCGGTTTCGCGACCATTCTCCACGAAATTCGATACAACGACGAATATTACGCCGTCCAGTTCTCGAGAAATCCACGTTCCGGACAATTGTCGTTTGGTGAATTTTACAACCACCAGTTGCCTGGACAAACAGACGCGTACATAGGGAAATAAATAAAATACAGACACCGTATCTTCCTATGAAACCCCATCGATAGGATACAAAGACCGGGTTGCGATCGCAGGTAGCAGCCTTGTGGCAGAAAATGGCCAAATTACCACGAAACGCGTGTCTCGCGTTACTTTCGACAGCGTGAAATAACCATAGCTAGTTTCATCGTTGGAGAACCGTATCTCGGTACCGTTGACCGGTGGAAATTCCATCGAATCGTCGAACGGAGAGCCTTTGTTCCCCTAATTACATAACAATGGTTAGAAACTTTAACAGCCGTGACACGGGACAAAGTACAACAATCTCATTAGCCTTTATCAGCGTTCGATGGCCGCAAGAAAGCCACGATCACACAGCTTCGTTCCTCGTTGCTTCATCTCAACCCCTATTGTCCCCGAGCAACCCCCCGCCATCGTCGACAGCCGGCAATAAAAAAGCAATCAGGGTTTTAGTCCGGTTGTACGAGACGGTAGAAATACAACGACTAATTATCTCGTTCGGCGTTAAAAATAAGAAGAAGACCCTGCGGCATGGAAGTCGTGTTAATGGACGTAGTACGGTTTCTTGCTCAACAACGGTTTTCACCGCAGCGTTGGGACCGCGCGTGGTTTTGCAAATGGAATGTTAGATCGGACGACCAGCGAATGAAAAAGACGATAGGGCTGCGTGTAGGAGGAATTTTTTTTCCGGATAATTTACAAGCTAGAAGAAGTTTGCGGACGTTTTATGACATTAATTGCGATGCTCGATCCTGGACACCAAAGCTCTAGAGTGTATTAGGTCAGGATTTTCGAGTTTTACAGCGCGTATCGAAATTACGAAAACGACCCGGGACGAGCAAATTTTTACCATCGGGCACAGTGAAGAATTTGGTACGAGAATTATGTAAAATATTATTTTTTTTTTAAAGCGATCTTAATACACCGTGGCTTCGGTGCCCAGAATTGAGACTTTTCACTGGCATTTTTGAGATCTGAAGAGAGAAGGACATGACAGGCGTGTTTTTTTTGGGAAATGATCGACTTGTTCAGATTATTTTGATTCTTTAGCCGTAATTGGTAGTTGAAAATTGCATATAGAAAGAAATACGTAAGAAACCTTCCAGCACGGATTGCGATTTTTTAACGAAGATTTCTCTTTAAATTCGCTCGTCAATTTTCAGTTCTTACAGCAGACGCTAACCACGTCGTTAAACTCACGTTTCATCCGCTTCTCGCGATTGTACAGCAAGTGCAAGTCATTTCGAGAAACGCGCCGGTCTATCGAAGAGACGTAAATCAACGAATCTTTACTTTCCAGACTTTATCTCCAGTAAAATCGCATTGCTATGAAATAATAAAACACGCTCTCTCTCTGTCAGTATTAGGCTGTCCGGAAACTTTCTTTCGTTTTATGAGGAAACTTTCCTTTTATTTTACCGAATCACGCATGATCCATTTTCTTCCCTTTCTATTATTACGATCGCACGCATTCGATAAAATAACACGAAAGAAAAAACGTCGTGCATCCGTTGTTCCTTACAAAACGAAAGAAACTTTCCGCACAATCTAATACATTAACGATCGCCGATGTAACATTAGGAACAAGTAACAACCAATTGCCAATATGAAACAATCGCCATCGCAAAAATACCTGCACGAGATACCTAAAACGAAAGACAGTCACGACACAAAATAAGATGCTCCAGATTCAGCAGGATGTACAAATATTAATATGACGCGAGCATTCCGCTCTACTTTGAAGCAAAATGATACACAGGAAAACCGGAGCCTCATGACCAGAACAAATTACAGAAATACGAAAGAAGTGAGTAGATATCGGAGAAAGCAGGGAAAGAGATTGTGTAGGATATCCGGAAGAGATATGGGAACGACGAGACGCCTGCAATTAGCAGAGGACTGTGCAGACATGGGACGCGTGAATTTATGCGTGGGAAAAGTTCCACGAGATGGAAGAGATGAACGAGTGGTGTGGACTGGTCGAGCAGCATTGTGAGCGCAAGAAAAGAAAGACGAGGGCAGGAGAGGAGCAACGGTTTGTACCGTGTCATTCACAGGTGCTACCGAAATAATACCAAACTCTGAGCGGTCGTTTCGCTCTCGAATTTCCAACCCGTTTAAACCGTAGCCTGTCCCTGTGGACGCGTTTCGTGGAACGATACGTTGACGTTCTGGCGAAGCTGTCAGCGTCGTGAGCGCAATTGGATAAATTGTTTGTAAGCGAACGAGTGTGTGACGTCCTCATAACGGCTGAATTATATAATATCCATCCCAACTTTATATAATAAATCTCAAAGTAAAATATAACGAAAGATCGTCTAGAAATAGCCGACCAATTATATACATCGTTGCGAGAAAGTCTAAGTGCCGACTTTGATGGACCAAGCGGCCCGTTGATCCGTATCGTCGGTCTTTCGGTAAGGCAGTTACCAAAAAGACCGCGATCGGAGACGGTTACGGAAGACGGACGTGGCGGTGATACCAGAAGACAAAAAAGGCACGTATAGGGGATGTATAGTTGAGTCGTTAATGGAGAGTCTGGTTGCCAGGAGTCACATAGCGCTGTATCATCTTTCGATAAACTAATTGTACCGGTTGTAAATTAAAACCATAAATAAATAGAAGGAATAACGATTGCTGCAGATCGGACTAGTCTTATTTTCTTTTACTCTTGTGTGTGCGTGTGTGAGTCACGAAAATTACGTGACAAGTGCTTGGACGTACTGTAATTGTAACTGCAAATTGTCTACTTCTTGGCAAATAATAAATTCCGCTCGTTAGAAACGCGTCATAGAACGTCGGTCATCCGCAAGGATCTTTTCGGGTGATTTTTCCAAGGAAACAGCATAGTCCTCTGGAGATGAAAAGACGAGTCGATGAATGACGAGAAGCGAAGGAATTTAACGATACCCTTCCGCAATGGCGAATTACTTTTTCTTGCTCGTTGCGTTTCTCTCTCTCCGCGATGTTACCTAATTGCCTTTTGCCTTTCTCGATTCTCTGGCTGCCTCGATAATCAGCCATTTTCCGTTGGCCGCGTTGCTTCTTTCAGACGCTCGTTAAAATGAACCCACTCATTGCTCGGTGTTTGTGATCGTTTGAAGCGCAGCGGATGGAAATCGTCGGTTGTGCTTTCGGTTCGTTTCGTCCATGTCAATTTGAATTTTATACTCTCGTGTTTCTTTCTTTTCAGATTATGGCGAGGTCGGTTCGTTTAAGAGCCAGCGTGTCGAAACTTTTTCTCTCCTCTTTCAGTTTTTCCGTACGCTTACTATTTACCAAAAAAAAAAAAGAAAAAAAATAATGTTAAACGATAAGAGGAACACTCTGGGTACGTTTATTTATCATCAAAAGGAAGAATATTAAGATTGAACAACGAAACAAATGTTAATAATACATCGTTGTGAAAATATTCATTATCGAATATCAAATATCGTTAGAATATTATTCCAAATATTCCAAATATAGTTTGGAAATTTTTGAATAGAAAATATTGTTTACGGGAAATACAGTGAATAAACATGATTAAGCGCGAACACAGAGTTTCAAACAGTTCAGAGAATTCGGTATTCTCGCGTTTAAGCGAAGAACACGCAAAGTTCGTTCCTCTTGGTGTCCACGCGGACGCAATTAACTGACTCGTCCTTCAAGAGTATCAAATACTTCAGGAAAACTAGTGCAAAGCTAGTAACAGCATTACCATCCAAACATCCAAAAGTTTCGCCAACTTCCATTAAACAATCATCAAACTCGTTTATGAAAAGCTTTCGAAATCAGCAAATCCAAGCGAAATTAGGACTGCCTTTCTACGTCCTGAAAACTCGCGGTTAGTTGCCGCAAACGTAATTACAATGGAAGAATTGAATGTCGTGTCCGACACGGGCCATCCATTATCACTATCGGGAAGTTTGCCAAGTAAAGAATCGAGAGAGAGAAAAAAAAAGAGAAAGAAAGGAAGAAAACCGTGTTGTCTGGAATTTTTCGCTCGTTTCGACTAACTAGCAAAAGTCTCATATATTCAGACGTTTGCGGTTCTTCGAAAAACTATGATGATTTTGATGGTAGATAGGTTGCGCTTTGTTGCGACGTTTAGCGAATATAGCAGTTCTCTTCTTCGAGGCAGGCCTGAAACTGTTTCAGTTAGCGCAAATTGCCCCAAAGAAGCCCTAAATTACCTCGAGTTAATCAGAACACGCCGGAACAAAGGGCAACGTATCATTAACCCTCTGTCTGCAAACTTATTTTTCCTCGCGTCGTCTGTATGTTGGATCGTCTAAGTCCACGCGACTTTGTAGTTTCTTCAGTTTTGAAAAATGTGTCCAAAAGTGCTTGGATACCCTTCCAAGCTTCCAGAATATCATCCGATAGATTTTAGTGCTACGCGTTGCCTTAATCTTTTCAAGCGGAGCAAAATTTGAAGAAAAGTATGGGAAAATAGAAAATTACTTAAAAATGCGAAGTTCGGAGCTCGATCGAAACCCAAAGCACCATAGCTATGCGTATCATGTAACGTACGTACATCGTGGTGAAAGTTGAAAATCTAAAATCCATACATCGTTGGATTTTAATGTAGAAACTAGTGTATTGTTAGTGGTAGTAGGGTGAGTAATACGTTTGCTCACATTTTGTTACAAGTGCAACAATGTAGACGTGCATTCGTAAGTATTAGTACATAGAGAGAGGCAAAGTAGATTTGATAAATTTGATAATTATCAGATGTTCCTGCATGTTAGATCGTCTAAGTCCATGCGACTTTGTAGTTTCTTATGTTTTGAAAAATGTGTCCAAAAGTGCTTGGATACCCTTCCAAGCTTCCAGAATATCATCCGATAGATTTTAGTGCTACGTGTTGTTTTATTTTTTTTAAGCGGAGCAAAATTTAAAGAAAAGTATGGGAAAATAAAAATTACTTAAAAATGCGAGGTTCGAAGCTCGATCGAAACCCAAAGCACCATAGCTATGCGTATCATGTAACGTACGTACATCGTGGTGAAAGTTGAAAATCTAAAATCCATACATCGTTGTATTTTAACGTGGAAACTAGTGTATTGTTAGTGGTAGTAGGGTGAGTAATATGTTTGCTCACATTTTTAATGTGCATTCGTAAGTATTAGTACACAGAGAGAAGCAAAGTAGATTTGATAAATTTGATAGTTATGAGATGTTCTCAGCGAAGATTCTCGATGGCCAAGGTAACGAGCGCCAGAGTTCCGCTACGTTCTTTTTATCGAAACCACGTCGGCGATGGATCTTTGTTTCATTTCTGAATTTAATCGTTCGTAAGTTTGCTCGTCACCGATCGTTCTTCCACTTTTTCAATGTGATTTTCTTTCTGAATGTACGAAGGTGAATGGATATATCCTTTGTTCCCGCTGGCGGCAATTAACGTAATCAGACCAAGTGCCTTTGAGAACTGGAGATGCTAAACTCTGCTTCGGCCAGGCTCAAACGACCAATTGCGTGCGAGTATTTTTGGGAGAAATTCTCCGCCATCGTCATCGTACTTAGGAATCTTGAAAATCTATCAAAATTACGATATCACTGTTTTTTTTTTTTGTGGAGAAAAGCAGAAAATTTTACACAGCGTCTAGAATCTATCGTATAATAAACGTGTTTTGTAATTTTCGAAATTTTTACGTCGTTGTAACATTAATTCCCGATATTTTCCGGTTATTATTATATACTATTAATTATTTTGACCTTTAAGATTAGACTACAACCACGTAGCCTATCAGTGTGTGAATTGAATTTAAGAACAATCGTAAATTCAATTTTCTTTCAGAGTTTTCGACTTGCGTCTTTCAACTCGATCGTTCGGTGGTATAATTTACAATTAAACCAAAGTATTTTTCCCATTATAATGTTACATCTTTTTCATGAAACATATAGGAGATACCCAGTTTTGTCAGACAAACAATCATCCAGAATATCGTTTATCTTTAATCTTTTAACGTCCACCCCTGTTCCTTCGCGTTTCCCTCAAAGCAGATCTCTCCTTATGAAATTACCAAGAGCACTACGCATTTATAAACTAACATTCCCCGCTATACTCACCGGTATTAAACCTTTTTACTAACATCGTTCCTTTGAACGCAACGTGCAATATGAAATTTTGTTATATTCTCCTTAACGCTTCGTATACATATAGACACATTCATTTTCTCAAACATACACAAAGCACAATTTTTCAGACGAATAAGTTATTCGTTCGTTGTTCGAATAGAGGAGAAACGTTACAGGCAACGTGATTGACCCTACGTTGAAAATCTCGTCAATGGCGTGCTGCGGATTTCAAATATCGTAAAATGAGGATGCGTGGCAGGTCTAAGATCCACGGAAACGATATTATCAAGCGTCGTTTCAGTTTCGTATTTCACAGTCGATCGATACGATCATGTCGAATACCGCTGTCGAGAGTAAGTGCTTCATTATATCTCGCAAGATCGCCGACACAGCAACCTTTCATCTTTGTTTGGTGACACGAGTCAGGGGATTTTCATCTTCGACCTTCCACCAAGGTGCAAGCACGTTTCCTTGGCAGAAAGAGCCAATTTTTGTCGTCAAATCGACTCCGCGAATTTCTTTCAAGACGTCTCGTCGCCGCCATATGACAAATTGTTGATACACGCGACGTGATTAACGCAACTCCATCTACGCGATGAAGTATAGCTTCCTCATTTTTGTAAAAAACTTCAATTCTAATACAAATCTAAAGTCTTTCATCTCCTTTCGTATTATTTTTATTTATTTATCGTTACTTAGTCCATTAGTGCATTTCGGCTTCGGACGAGCTTTCGGTTTTGCATCCCGTTTGACATAATACGCTTGTCATCTGCTTTTATGAATCTCTTCTTAGAATTTCAGCGTTGCTATTCAAAGTTTCCTTTGCCAATCTCATTGGCTCTTCAAAATCGTCACTTTTCACGCGAGTTCCGCACGAGAGTTTCAAAATTCCAGGCTACTGCGATTGTCACGTTTCGCAGTGTCTTTCGGTATGCGGTCTGGACAATCGCGTTTGCGGCGTAGCTCGACAGGTGTGCAATTACCATCGAACACGCGGAATATGGATTGCGAACAGGTTGACGCTAAATCTACGGCCCACTTTTGGTAGAACGGCCGTAACGGGCTCAGCACGTGTTGTTACGAACGCATTAAACGGATAATCAGAGTGGTTAGAACGTTGCGATGAAATAATACGTATACGAGCACATTAGTTTCAGCCCGAATGTAATTAAATCTAGATGTCAGATAAATCCTAGTTTCTCCGATTCTGCGATTCCGTAATTCTGTCATTATCTTACATATCGTGGATTGGATGCGCAAAGGACGTCGATAATTGGCAAAATAACTAAATTTTGATATTGTTTTTCATTCTCTGTGTGAAAATTATTTTCACGCTATCGTCTTCATAGCAATTGCATACTAATTAATCGGGTCCAAGTATTCGAAACACTCGGTGGTACTTTCGTACAATTACGGAAATTTGATAATACGAAGGTAAAAATCCGTTGAAATTTGAAATATCGAGCATTCGCCTGTTTAAAACTTTCAAACACGAGCCGAGTTAGGAGTCAAGAATTTCAAAATTGGACGAAAATCGTTAAAAAAAAAAAAAGTGTTAAATTTACCGAACTAAACGCTCGAAAATTTCTCCTCTTCCAACCCTCGAAACTCGAAACTCCTAAGCTCTGTCAAACTTCAAACTTCCTTGCTTTCCATTAATCTTCAAGATCCAAGGAAAAGAGAAATCTCAACTCGGAGAAATTATTATTTCCTCGATATATCCTTCGCCGGCACACAATCTTTTTTTCTTTTTTTGCTTTGGGAGTTGACAGAGCCATTCAAACATCCCCTTTTAGACGCGACATCCTGCACGTCACAGTGCTGCCGAGTCCTCTAATTAGGATTATTAAAACCCTGTCCGCGAGGGGCAGCTTAATTTCCGATTGACTCGATCGGCGTAGTCCAAATGATGCGCCATTGAAAGGGACGCGTGCGCGACCGTCTAATAAATCGAATACAGAATAATGTTGATGAAAGCGACTCGTGTTATCATTTGAATGCGAAAACACGAATACCACGCGTTCCGTTCGATTCCATCTGACTCGAATGGTATATCGAACGAAGGCTAGCTGACTATAATCTCGACGAATTTCAAATTCAAATAAACCACTCGATGGAGAAATTATACGAATCTGATTCGAAAGCCGACGGAACGATGATCGAAGGGAATTTAAGTGAGAAATTAACGTTCGTTCGACGAGGAATTCTATGTGATTTTATGTTGAAACAATAAGCCCAAAAGCTGCCGTAGTTTTAGAAAACAGAATATATAATAGAATACATAAGAAAAGAGAGATAGACGAGGAAAAGAGATTAGATAGATGTAAGGGAAGAGGCAAGAAGGTGATAACGCCATACGGTTGATAGAATGTAAAAAGCGTATTACGTAAACGGGACGTAAAACCGAAAGCTCGTTCAAAGCCGAAAGGCACGGACTAAGTAACAGTAAAGAAATAATAAATAACGAAATAAATGTTGAGACAATTCGACGGACCAAGGGGCTTTTTCAGTTGTTCTATTCGTTTCGCAGAGGGGAAATAGAGTTGCTTGGATGGAAATATAATACGCGGATGTTCATAGGTTTGGAAAGATTAAAATTCCCATTGTTTCGAATTATTTAAATTTCCGAATTTTGGAACGTAAGAGAAGAGGAAGAGAGTGTGGTGTTGGTTTCTCTAAGAATCTAGAGACTCGCGTTTCGATCGTGTCTAACATCCAAATTTCTCTATTCCGTTATTCGAATTTCTTCGAATTCGTTGCTTAATCTCGATTCTCTACTCGGCTCTGCTACGGCTTCCTTATTATTCATTTTATACGTTCGTTCGTTCATTCTTGCCATAGTAGATCCTGAAATATTTATTGGTACGCATAGTTGGAATATAGCCAGTAGTCAATAATTCCAACACGAAGAAAAAGCATTCATAGAAGCTACCACGCCGATATCCTTTTCAGCTTTCATCGAGCTCACGGGTCTTCTTTTCAGCTCGTTCGCACAACATTTTTAATGACACGTTTCAGAAGAAACATCGTACAAATTATTCGTATATTATTAAATAGACTTTCAGAAAGAAGATAACCAACCAATTAACGTTCGAATTCCAGAATATCTTCAAGAAACAGGACTGTCATGTCGTGCTGTCAGAGCGAGAAGACAACACTTTTAATGACACGTTTCAGAAGAAACATCGTACAAATTATTCGTATATTATTAAATAGACTTTCAGAAAGAAGAAAACCAACCAATTAACGTTCGAATTCCAGAATATGAGAAGACAACACTTTTAATGACACGTTTCAGAAGAAACATCGTACAAATTATTCGTATATTATTAAATAAACTTTCAGAAAGAAGATAACCAACCAATTAACGTTCGAATTCCAGAATATGAGAAGACAACACTTTTAATGACACGTTTCAGAAGAAACATCGTACAAATTATTCGTATATTATTAAATAAACTTTCAGAAAGAAGATAACCAACCAATTAACGCTCGAATCCGAGAATATCTTCAAGAAACAGGACTGTCATGTCGTGCTGTTAGAGCGAGAAGACAACACTTTTAATGACACGTTTCAGAAGAAACATCGTACAAATTATTCGTATATTATTAAATAGACTTTCAGAAAGAAGAAAACCAACCAATTAACGTTCGAATCCGAGAATATCTTCAAGAAACGGGACTGTCAGAGTGAGAAGACAACTTCCTCGGGTGACACACCCTGCAAGAACGATACAAGTCAGCAGCATCCAGCAACTAAGAACCAAACATCCAACAACTACGCTTAATTGCAGATGGAATCTACTTTTCGAATGATTCAAAGTGCAGCGTGGTAACATTTGAATTGGAACTGTCGTACACACCGTCTGCTCCCTTCTCCATCAGTTCCTGCAAATTATACGCCATTCTCGTGGCCCTCGGATACACAAAGGAATCAAGTGACAATATATTCGTTATTCGTACCACAAGAATCGATTTAACCATCATTCTTGCTGATCTAACGAAAATTCTTGCGTGCGAGATATCTTGGAAACGCTATCAGAAACGAAGAACAGCGTGCGAGTGCGAGAAATATTTTTCACTGAAACAACATCCACCTGCAAACGCAGGGAAACTGAGAACACGATTGCAACAAACAGCCTACCACGAGAACGTCAAAGCGACCATCGAAAGTAAAATCATTTCCAACGCTGAAAATTTCAAAACGAAAGACAATAGCACAACCTTCCAAGCAACCTTCAGACGATCTTAACACTAAACCTACGATTGCGGTCAAATTCACCGCTTGCAAATTTCTACACAAATTTGACCATATTTCAACGTTATCAGATCGCTTCAGAATCGATGAATTTTCATAAAATATGCATATCTTTATTATTTATTTCTAGTTTGTTTTTTTTTCTAAGAAAAATTTGTAGTCTGTTTCGCCTATCGCGAGCGGTCAATAAGTACACGAGAAGTGTCGGTAGGTTTAGTGTTAAATAAGAAGAAAGAGATAAAAAGGCTCTTACGGTTTCTAAGCAGATTTAAAATCATCCTTCGATGAAAATTCTCCCTTCGTCACTGTACACCGTGTAGTTTAATTATATTCTACGGAGTAATACCACGCGTCATCTTGCAATTTTCTTGCGCAAAACAGTCACGCTGGGTAAACTAATATCCTGTGCTTCCTCTTAGATACAAGGGCAGCTTTGATGCCCGGCTTTATTTCGCGCCTACGCACACGCGTGCGTGTACGACGAAATTGACGGGTGATTTATGAGAGGGTTTGCAAGCTTCCGTTTCGGATATAAAACCTTTCGAATAGAAATCTCTGGGAAGCGAAGTTTATACGATAAAGCCAGGCAGGGACCCCGTCCTGGATTTTTCAATGCTCGAATCTTGTCAATTTTACGTTCTTTTCAAACATCGATGGATAATCGGTAAACTGCTATGATTTTTACACGATTTCATATTTTTACGAGCGCAGCTAAATAAATAGAAATTGAAGAGAGAGTTTTTTTACAAAATGCGAGTGTTTGCACAAATGCGGATTTCCATAGAAATTTAGATCTTTATGAACGCAACCAATCTATCTGGGACATTTTATTCAGCTTTCCATGTTATGCACATTATTGGCATTTCTATGCCATTAAATTTTGCACATACGCACGACAATCTGCGACTAAACTGTTATAGGTTGTCCGGGAAGTTTCTTTCGTTTTACGAGGGAACAATAGACGCGCGACATTTTTCCTTTTCTATTATTTTACTGAATCACGTATCATCCATTTTCTTCCGTTTCTATTATTACGATCATACGTGATTCGATGAAATAATATGAAAAATCGTGCATCCGTTGTGTCCTCATAAAAGGAAAGAAACTTTCCGGACAACCTGATATACAGGGTGGGGCAGTAACTATCAGTACCTCAGATATCTTCGAAACTATAAGTTTCACAGAAATATTTTCTGACGTAAAATTGTACAGTACGAAGGGTGTCATCCGGTGGTAATAGTACTTCCTTTTGCAGGTGGAAGTACTTCGGACATTTGCAGGTCACGTCCATTTTTTTAAATGGATCGGTATGTTTTTGCTGCCGTATCACGATAGAGCTTCTTGAAACGAGTTCAACGACCTATTACACAAGGACATAGAAAGTAGAGAAAGTCGATAATACTTACGGTTTTGGTAGTAATGAAACATACGTATTGTAAACAGTGGAGGTGACGTTCAAATGTCCGAAGTACTTCCACCTGCAAAAAAACTATTATCGCCAGCGATAAGTTTAGCAAATATTTCTGTGAAACTTACAGTTTCGAAGGTATCTGAGGTACTGATAGTTACTGCCCCACATTAAGTAACATTAAGAATATAATTAATCGCGTAATTAATAGTAACCCTCGTGGCAACGGTCGTAAATCTAGCGACCGCCACGGCGATCAACACGTGACATCCGTATACGAAAATATCGGTGATACGAAGATCCGAGTTCGCGTGTATTTTCGAGGTTTGCGTCAACGAAGGAGAAACCACGGGGTAAAGAAAGGAAATCGATTGACGCTGCTAGAGGACACGAAAGTATAATTGGATTAAACGTTCCTCCCAACGAAAAGATTGAAATAGCGAAAATAACATTTGTATAAACCGAGTTACAATGCGAAAGACAGGCAGTGAAAATGAACTTTCTAACTTACGTAGTATTAATCGAGAGAAACGATGAAAATACAAATTCTAGTCGAATAAAAATTCTATAAAAGCTACAAAAGCAATTAAACAACTTAAATAACATCCACTGATTTAACTAATTTAATCGAGTTCTTTCTCTTTCAAAAATCAATCGATTTAATCTTTCTCTGGCAACGACATAGTTTCGCTGAAAATTATTCTTTTTCCAAACTCCTTCAAGAGTGAGTACGGAAAAGGAAATTCGAAAGAAAAGAATTCAGTGTTTTTTTAAACCGCGCAAACAATTCGAAACCAGGAAAAGAAGATCGAAATTTGATATTTTTAACTTCTGAACTTAAGACTATTTTAAATATCTTCTTTTGTTTGTAATTATTATTCTACTTCTATATTCGCTGATTTTCCTCCTAACACTTGAACAAGCGTCAAATTATCTCCACCAAGTTCAATTGGATAGTCGGTACATTCGAAACCAGGAGAAAAAGATCTAAATTTGATATCTTTAACTTCTGAACTTAAGATTATTTTAAATATCTTCTTTTGTTTGTAATTATTATTCTACTTCTATATTCGCTGATTTTCCTCCTAACACTTGAACAAGCGTCAAATTATCTCCACCAAGTTCAATTAGATAGTCGGTACAGCTACTTAAAAGAAGTATCAAATTCTAAACGAGTCTCGTTTCTCGACCATTTCCTTGGAACCGTCTCTAAGGATAAATCCAAGGATAAAGGTATCGTTCCTGGGGGAAAAATTCGGCTGGTCTGGAATTTGGTCGAGGATCGGTCTTCGCGCTGGTTGCTCTAGCGGCTGTCGGTGAAATTGATTCGACCGTGCATTCTCTAATTTTGGACTTGGATCGCGGATCCAGAGTAACATAGAATAAATATCGACCCAGTAACCCAAAGCAAACGCTGCGTCTCAACTTGCTCGACTTATGCGCGCTCGTTTCGTTCCATTTCGTTTCGTCCTTGTGGAGTATGCGTGAGTTATGACACGTGCGCGTGACGAAACTAACACCGGACAAGTCTAGGGAACTTGTACGATTTATTCACGCTTACGATATTCCTCGTAAAATGTATACAAAGACGTCTTAAAAGAAATTCGTATACGAGGCTTTGAATGAAATGTTGATCTTGACGAACATTCACAGTTTCGTTGTTACGAGAAAATCGTGACAAATGGGAAACATCTGTGCGTATCGTGCCATTGCACGTAGAAAAATAGCGAAGCTTCGTCTGGTGTTCGTAACTCCATGCAGAAAACTTTCTTTCCTAAAATATTCTCCATTAAACGAAGAAAAACCTTCGCGTTTCGTTACACGCGCGTCGATTCTAAAATTCGCTGCGACTCTCTATAGGATCCATTGGCAAGCGAAAAAAGGAAATCGAATTTCCATTTTCCACCCTAGTAATCCGCGATTCTAAGAACAATTGCGACAGAGTCGCTTGAATCTCCAATCGTCACGAGGAGATTTAACGACGCTTTAATTCGCTCTCTTCGTCCACGATACACATACATAGATAAATCGGAAACGAGCTTCGAAGTTAGGATATAGATGATAAACACGTTTCTTCAAATATCGTACTAGTTATATGTAATAAATAAATTGCTTGTTCCTCAATAAGTTCGTATACACGGAATTTTACCGCGTATTTAAATTGTATGAAACGAAAGAAAGAAAAATCTGTAAGAAATATTAGGTCGTCCGAAAAGTTTCTCTCGTTTTATAAGGAAACAATGGACGTACAACATTTGTCGTTTTATATTATTTTACCGAATTACGTACGATCCATTTTGTTCTATCAAGATAAAGACCACAACGTTCGACAGATTAGGTTTCACGTTTGTATAAAGACGCATTCTTGTGAAACACGCGTCTGAAAAGGAAAGGCACTTTTCGGACAACCTAATATACGAATCGTATAATTATTCGTTAAACGTTCGATCTAGAGAATTTTATCGAAGTTTGTAGAACTCTTGAGATATTTATCCTCTGTTCGTATAAATATCGCACTGTTACGAACCTCTTTTTCTTTTTACAAAAATCAAATGCTCTTCGCTTTCCGCAAAGACTTTATCGATCGAGATATATTAATTACATGTATATTACACGTTGCTTTAGCCAGGACGTTCTGGCCAAGACTTAAAAGGCTTCAAATCTCGTGCAAGTGGAATTCAAAACTGTCAGGACCTATGAACGTTGATAAGAAAATTTTTCCTACCGACAAACCTATCTGTTAGGTCGTCCGAAAAGTTTCTTTCGTTTTATAAGGAAACAATGGACGCGCAACATTTGTCGTTTTATATTATTTTATCGAATTACGTACGATCGATTTTGTTCTATCAAGATAAAGACCACAACGTTCGACAGATTAGGTTTCACGTTTGTATAAAGACGCATTGCTGTAAAACACGTGTCTGAAAAGGAAAGACACTTTTCGGACAAACTAATATACAGCGTGGGGCATTTTAAACAGGTCAGCCGAATAACTCGCTTGTTTTTGAAGATAGGAGAGAAGATAGGAGTACTCTGAGACAATTTATTTTCCATTGCAGTTGACTTTGGGTCACCTTGAATCACCCTCGTAATAGTTCATTGCATTCGCCTTGAAACACTCTATCAGACCGTAAGTAAAAAAATATTATGTTCCATTTAAAAAAACAGAGTTCACCTTCGTATCTCCTTGACGCCTCCACCTACAGTAAAATTGGCAATACCAGATTATGAGCCCCCAGATACCAAGTAACTTTGGTCTAATGCATTTTCTTCTATCTTCAAAAACAAGCGAGTTATTCAGGCGACCTGTTTAAAATGCCCCACCCTGTATATCGCGAAACGCTTCATTTTTGGTTGACAAGTATTTTTCCATCGGTTGCAACGATAACGAGTTATTGATCGAATCAGACACATCGACCGGTAGTTTTGCTGTCGCTAACAGCCATTACCTAATCGCCACGGTATCGTCTTGTATGCGATATAAAATGGAAACTATCCGTCGCGTTATTTCGTGACACTTGGAAAACATGGTGTCTGTACGTATCTTGTATCTCTTTTGTCGAAGCAGAAACGTTACGTCGATCCGTTACTTTATCGTCAAAACGTACATCGTTGTAGCAGCTGAAGGAATAAGAGCCGAGCGCATTTACTTAGAAACTTGGAAATACTGCGACCCCAGTTATTTCACGTCGTTTCAAATCCTCCTGCGAATCGAATCAAAGTTTTCGTTCCGCTCGTTTTTAAGCAATCCAAGGAAAACACTTTAATTACCCGTAACGCAATTCTGATATTCCAACTTCAACGTTGTTTCAACCAGAGGAAAGACTCGGAACGTTTGGAGAAAAACTGGAGCGCAAAGCTGAAAGAAAAATTCATTCGTATCGGCCACGACTCTTTCTCCGTTGCTTTCTCAAAGCCTTCTTCGAGAGAAACACGCGATCTGCTTGGAAATAAGGAAAAAGGGAAACAGACTGGGTCGCAGTGCGAGAACAGCCAGGCAAATTCGCTTTGCGAGGACCGGCCATCTTCCGGCGCTTTGTGCGAACGAACAACGAATCACGCGTTGCGAGAGGACGGAAGAAAAGAAGGAAACAGCGAAACGTTGTCGAAGCAAAGGCCGCGCGCCTTCTCGCGCCGATAGTTTCACCCTCGCTTGCAGAAACTCGCCCCCTTATTCCCGTAGCTCGTTTGCCGCCGCGCGTTTCCTCCGAAAGAAGTCGAAATCTCTCGAGTCGTACTCCGAGATTGCAATCCACGCACTTTCCTTCGATACGGCCACTTTCACGGTTTAAGTTTACCCGATGGGGCAGACGATCTCGCGAATTCGAACGTTCCATCGACCGGGAAATACGAGTTTTAGGAGGTTTTATTTCGTCGTTTGAGCGAAAGAGTCTCTGCCAGCGTTCGCGTGGCTCTTGTTCGTGGGATTTAAAAGCGCTTCTGGGTTTTCTAATCGTTCGAGACAGGAGGACGGATGGATTCAAAGTAGATTCGAAGAAAAATTGCGCATGGGAATTTATGTGCTTTTTTCCCTTCAGGATAAGTAGATGTCTTCGTATCGAGGAATTTTATATCGTTCGAACGAGAGAGCTTTCTCGATTCAATTTACTTGACTGATAATTTAGTAGTCAGTTCCGTTGAAGATTATTATGTCGTTTAAGCGAAGGAATTTCCCTAAGTTTTATGGCATCGATTTTGAAAGCATAGTTTTATTTTCGTCTCGTCAAATTATAAGACACGAGTTGTTAGCTTCTAACGTCGCAAAGTTTTGTCTAACGCGCCACGAATTCTGTATCGTCTCGGTCGTTTCTAATACGTCGATCGACGAATGACGTTTGCGCGGTCAGAATCGTCGAAGCGTCTAAAATCACGAGTTACAGGGTGGACGATTTAAAGGCTAAACAGGCTGACGATACCTCTCGGCTCGCAGCTTTATCCAGAGAAATCCCGAAAGGTATCCAAAGCACGTATCTCGTTCGAGGAATTGACCAGAATCTCGATGTTCGTAGAAAGACCAAGATGCTTCGTAGACAAGCTGTGGCATTAGTATGCAAGTAGGTTTGAGTTTCGAACGAGCCAACCAAATCGTTAAGGAATTCATGTGCAAGAATCAAGCGATTAACGTAAGCGCGTACGTAAATAAGTTATAGACATAGAAACACATGGAAACACCGATATTACGAGTTTGTTAGCACTAAAACTACCAAATTGACCGCTTGCAAATTTCTACACAAATTTCTACACAAAAAATCCTAACCTGTGATTCTTCATAAAATACGCGTACGATATATTCTTCGGTATTTATTTGTAGTTTGCTTCTCTTTCTCAGAAAAATTTCTAGTCATTTGTAGCGGCCAATAAGTATACAAGGAATGTCGGTAGGTTTAGCGTTAAGAGAGCAACGCAACTGAGCGAAGTAGATTTTCGGAGAAATTGACTTCTTAAGGAAATAGAAAGTGACTTCTTATGCTATCTCTGTTATTAAATATTAATTTTGAATCTGTATTGTTTGCGTATCATTCTCTTCGAACTCCCCAACCGCTTTGCTTTCGCCTTTGAATCGTCGTATCTCGCCTTTGGTTCGCAAAACTCGAATCTATCCGACTCCACTTCGTTGCCCATAAAACAGGCGAATAATTTTCTAATTTCAGAGAGAAACGCGCAAGCGACTCGCGGACACATTCGACCGCGTTAAAGCGTGACTTTCTCGGCAGCCGTCGCGCAGGACGCTAAATGGATTTCGAGTAAATAGGCGCGTCTTGTTCCCTCGTTCGACTCGAATCGAGCGCACGCGAAAAGATTTCACGGCGAATAAAACGCGGACGATCAAATATCGCTGAAACATCTTTTCATCTCCAACTTGAGAATTAAGAATCGCAAGGCGGGACAATTAGACGGGAAAATGTAGAAGCTCAGACACGCTCGGACGTTGAACGAACAGACAAACGTACGGACCAGAGATCAAAGAAAAAGATAAACGGAGGACGCAAAAGTCTGAAGATCAAAGGCAGGAAGCAAATGTTCGGAGAAATCAAACGGAAAGAGAAACGAAGATAAAACGAGGAAGAAGACGGATTATGAAACCGAGAAACGTAGTGGCGTTCGTGTAAATATCGCCTGATACGGCGGACAGAAATCCCACGGAGGCCTGTCAATCCGACGACCGGCCCACGGGGAACGATAAATATCACCTCGCTAAAAAGCGACCGATTTATCAATTCTGTAGCTGCTTTTACGCCTGTCCAAGTAGGGGCAACGAGGCGCGGCGATTCTACGCGTTATAAATTTTAACCAGCGCGAGGACCCTCGCGATTTAATCAAAGAGGAAAAAGAAACACGAGGAAGCAGAGCGACCATTTTTACACACGCGTCCTCCTTTTCCTCTCTTTCCGCATTTTTTATCAATATATTCCTCTTCGCTTATCTCTTCTCGCGTGACACTTGTTGGAGCAGCGAGCGAGTCAAAAACAGTTTTTTAGTTCTCTTCGAGACGCAAGTTTTTAATTTCAAACAGCTTCTCGAATATTTTTCTTTTTCAGTTACTCGTCAATTAGATCGACCGTCTTTCCTCTCTCTTTGCTTCCTTTCGTTTGAAAAAAGAAAATTATATTTCTCGTTTTTCCTAACCACGAACAAAGTCCATTCCTGGTCCTTCACAGACCACGAAGCTAAAATTCGTAAAGATTCATCTACTTTTGATTTTCTACGAAGGATAACGTTTGAAGACGGGAATTCAAAACCTAAATCTAACGCGTTCGAAGCACGATGTTGTCATCCTCCGATCAGACGAATCACTAGGTGTTAGATTGAAATGACCGTGTTTAAACAATCCTGTCGACAAGCCAGGCGGCACCGATATAGCGAGCACGAGTATTCATAGGTTGTTTGATAACGGTTGATTGGCGTCAACTTGGTGCTGATTACAGTTAGGATAGGGTTACCGAGCTCGTTAGGGTGGCTTTTGCAAACGATATCATGGCGCGCGTGCCAGCCGATGCTTCTCACACAGGTGAAATAGCTTCTTTGATATTTTGGTTAGTTAATTCGATAAATAATATTAGGTTCGTGCGTGCGATTTTCCTCTTGCTCGCTAATTGTTGCCTAATTGTCGTCTAATTGCTGTGCTCGCTTAATTAACTACGTTGAGAAAGTTGGTATCGGACGAAAGTAGCCACCTAAATATTTCGTATTCACAATTTTTCGTTGATGTTTGAAAAAATGATTAACTAAATGATTAACCTATTGTTCAATTTTANCGCATAATATCGTATTATGTAAAATATATCAAGTACTTAACACGGTGGAATATCTTCTATAGTGGCACGTTTGAATCGTTTAGAATTGTTCGATTTATTTTCTCCTTTCACTGATTTTTATTTTCGTGCAAAGCCGTGATACAGCGTGTACAACTTTCTACATAGCGTAAGTACAAGCCAAAGATGTCTCGAGGACTAGAAGCGACAGGATAAATTCGCGTGTACTTGAGTGTAGTACAACCGATCAGCCAACCAGCAAATATTGGCGCATCGGTGTTTATCGAACGTTGTTACATCTGTCACGTAGGGGTCGCAATTTCGAGCCCTTCTTGGTTTAAGAGGCAATTCCTTTAGCGTATTCGGTTTACCATTTGCATCCTTCTAATTCGATATTAAGCCGAATAAATAATAACTGCAAGAGTTTGCTACCGAAGCTTCGTCATCTATCGTCGTTGGTGTCTACGGTGTAAAACTATTCTATATGTTTGCATTACTTTACCATATCGCGATATACAGGGTGGTTGGTAACTGGTGGTACAAGCGGAAAGGGAGTGATTCTAGGCGAAAAAAGAAGTGGAAAATATAGAACAAAAATTTTCGTTCGAGGCTTTGTTTTCGAGAAAATCGACTTTGAATTTTCTCACTGTAGATCATTGTCTCGATCGACGTTACGTTGACAAACACTCGCAATGTGACCAAAGTGTTTTCCTACCTATTAACTTACTATCCGACTTTTTATTCTATATTTTTTATTCTTATTTTTTTTTATTCTATATTTTCGACTTCTTTTTTCGCCTAAAATCACCCCCTTTCCGCTTGCACCACCAGTTACCAACCACCCTGTATCTTATAATATTTCTCGTCCGATCTTCAAATGCGCAGATCCCATAGTTCCTCCCTCTTTTCGAACATACGATAAACTTGCAAACAGAAATAACCGTGTATTCCATTCCACTAAACAAATCAGACTCGGTTGTAATTTCCAGAAGTGAGACTTTAAATCATACGGTGTGGCGATGCTCCTTCTTCTTCGACTCTTCTAGAGGAACAAGCTCTTGATTGGCGAAGAAATCTAACGCAAAAATTCCAATGTAGGAACGAAGTAGCAAAACCGAAATTACTGGAAATTACGAGCGCGGGTAAAATATCTTGCTGAGTAACGGCGGTAGCAAAGTGCGCGTCACTTCGTAACCATGATTGCCAACATTAGCTCAAAATGAGGTGCATTTGGGATGCGCGCCGTGTGTCTGCAGGCTTGCGAGTACAATCGTGTCCGGTCTGGCGACGACTATTTCCGTCTCGCCAACAACTTTCGTCGTCATTACCGGCTGCTTTTGCATTATCCATGCGGCAGCAGCTTTAAAACCATTTCCGCAATATCTTGCTCGTGATCTAGGGGAAAAATCGACCGCGGGCCAGAGACATTTACATTTTCGACGATGGCGACAAACGCGAGCGGAATATTCTTTCGGATATTCCAGCCAATGGAGCGTAAGAACCATACATATAGGGTGACCCCTTTGTCGTGCAATTAAGTCAAAGACAAACGTATGGCGGATCACGCGTACTTACGTTCGTTTTACACGCACGGGCCTTTTCTCACCTTTTTAATTGAAAAATCACGATTTTAGGGCAAACTAGTTGCGAATGTCTCGAATCGTTATAATTCTACGGTATAGGAACAGCGCGTTGAAATAGCAAATTGGGACAGTAATTTGAAAATGTCCTATACGACGTACAATGCGGACGTAAAAGTGGCTCGTATATTTGCGCGAGTCGGTGTACACGCATGTACCAAACGCGATCTTATCTCCGCAACTGCATCGTATTTGAATTAATTAGCGAACACTCTGTATATAACGAGATACTCTTCGTTTAGAAAACTGCCGCCACTTGATCCGAGAGGAGATCGCTGGCCTCGTACGAATGCAAATTTCTCTGGAAAGCGTAATTCCATTGAGACGCCGCGTTCCACTGGGTCGACCCGAGGAGGATCAAACTCCGAGACGGCGCGGTAGATCGATCCTGCATTTGTTCTTAGCGGAGTCTTTCTGTGGAAGTTTTAATAGGGAACGTTGGAAATAACGGACTGCCGAAAGGACTGAGAAATTGGAAACTCGAATAGGTTTCTTGAAAACCAAGACGCGATTGTGAGAATTTTATCGTCGTATGCGTGTCGCGATGTTCTCCAAAAATTGATAGATCTAGGAGACGACGCTAAAAAGAAGAAGAGCGCAGAAGTATCAGAAGCGTATTTCTCGGAAAACAAAGTCCCAATTTTTCGAATTATACACAGAGAAAAGAAAAATCCGAACCGCCTATCAAAAGATTACGAAAGATCAAAGACACGTCTTTCGAACGATGAAAATTAGAAAAAAAAAAAAAAAAAAACAGAAATCCCAGCCCAGCGAGGCTTTTTGTTCGTGGCTGCGGGTAACGAAACCAGCGTTTCGCCTTTTTAATGTTCGACGAGAGTCGAGAGGAAGCTGGCGGAGAAAAAGAAGAGGAAAGGTAGGTGAAGAGGAGGGCGAAATTCGATCGAGCTTCGAGTTCTCCGACGAAAGTGGATGAAACGAAACGACGGCGAACGATGAGAAGAGAAAGTAAGGGATCGATGCGAAAGCAACGATTCTCCGATCGAACGCCCTTCTAGCAACGATTTCTGCTTTATATCTAATATACAGGCTATTTCGAAACTACGGGTCTGTTGGAAATATAACGGACGTTTACGAGAATAGCGAAAAGAAGGAAATTACCATGGAATTTTTCTGCCTTTCGACATTTCGCGATTGGTACGTACCGTTTCCTTTGGTTTCTGCTTGCTAAGATAATTTACTTAGGACATACAGAATAACGTATGAGATGGATCTACGGTAAGGAGCATAACCGAATCAATAACCACAAGTTTTGTATAAATCATTATTTATTGTTAGGAATATAGAAGAATAACCAAAAATTAACATTATAATTACTTTTATCATAGTTAGAAGTAACTTGAGAAATTTTTTCAATAATTAATAAAGTCTCCTCGTTTAGCTATGGCAAAAAAAAAATAGTTCGACTCGGTTTTGCACCGGTGTATAAAAAAAATGTTTACGTGGAATGTTATAGTAGTATGTTTACATCTAGTACTTTGGTATGTTTACAAAATATTATTCTACGTCTTAACACTCGGTTCTACACGATTCGTCGAACGGAGAAGCACGCAAGTGAAAGAAGAATAAATACGAAGTCAGTTGCTCCAAATTGTTTAAAAAAAGTCATTTCTCTTTTGAATGACGGCTTGTCAACGCGTAAGACAGCGAAAAATTGCAGTGTTGGTCGATCGACAGTGCAGAGAATAAGAAAGAAGTACTGTAAAAGTATATTATTAAATATTGGAGGAAGACCAAAAAAATTATCACCGCAGAGCGAACGAATGATTATACGGTTTGTCACATCTGGTGAAGCTTCAAGTGCCATTATGGCTGCAAAATTATTGAAAGAAGATACGAATATACAAACAAGCCAGTGAACAGCACGAAGAACCCTCGAAGGAGCTGAGTTTAGAAGCATTAAGAAAAAAAAGAAACCAATGTTATGGAAGAAAAATATTAAACGTCGTTT
Source organism: Bombus confusus (assembly GCA_014737475.1). NCBI lineage: Eukaryota > Metazoa > Arthropoda > Insecta > Hymenoptera > Apidae > Bombus > Bombus confusus. The sequence continues at coordinate 5,940,831 of JACXIV010000041.1, forward strand.
AGAATTTGCTAAAAAAATATCGAAATTGGACAACTACTGACTGGGAACGGGTTATTTGGTCAGACGAGAAGAAAATTAACAGAATTTGTTCAGATGGCGTGTCTTGGTGCTGGATTCGTGAAAACGAAAGGCTTAAACCACGACACGCGAAACAAACGTTAAAGCATGCAAGCGGATCCCTAATGTTCAATCACGAGTCAATCTATTTTTTTTGCCATTGCTAAACGAGGAGACCTTAATTATTGAAAAAAATTTCTCAAGTTACTTCTAACTATGATAAAAGTAATTATAACGTTAATTTTTTGTTACTCTTCTATATTCCTAACAATAAATAATGATTTATACAAAACTTGTGGTTATCGGTTCGGTTACGCTCCTTACCGTAGATGTGCAGGTGCCAAAATAATTGTCAGACGATTATCTTTACTCGCTTTAGACTCTCGCTGTCTACTAACTGCCTTTTCGAATACCGGTGCCGAAGGCGTATCGTCACTGTTCGACCTTTCGACTGTTACATTTTTCTTACATTGTGCAACAACAAGACGACGGTTACAAAGATCCTGTGTCGCCCTAAGTTCTCTCACTGTCGCACGTACGATACAAACGTATCGTATACTCAAGCCTACTTCTTCGCTTCCGCCGTACTTTCGAAACGTTCGTTACCATCGAAATTGGGTATCCCGGATAAAAAAGAAAATTAGCAAATTTCCCAGCGAATGCAGAGAGACGCAGAGACAACCGCAGCAAACGAGCGTTCTCTGTCTCTGGCCTGGAATAAATTTCGATCGGTCCATTCCAAACTCTGAATTTCATGAAACTTGCAGCCCTTTTTCTCCGCCGCGACATTCACGGATCGCTTGTATTACTGGCATTCTGGTCGCGTTCGACTCGCCTCCAATCTGTCGCCCACATCACAGAGGGAAGTTTCGCGTGACGGAAAGGGGATTCGATTGGAAGCCACCGACACCGTTCAGCCTCCGGTAGCTCGACTTCTTCCTTCTGATCTCCGATCCTCTCCGGGCCTCTAGCGTGTTCTCCTCGTTTCCCATCTTGCCTCCCGCCTTGCTTCCCCCCTTTGTCGTTCCATCGTCCTCTTCTGCCTTACGTCGCCAATTTTTCTTCGTTCACGAGCGAAGTAGCGCACAGCCCGCACCAAGTCGTCGATCTCTCCTTTGCCCCGCCTTTTCGTCTCTTCGGCGACGTTCGAAGTTAAAAAAGACGAATTCCATCCGGCTGGCATCGTTTCCCTTAACCCGATTCCTGTCTCCGAGACATAGATACGGATATACCGTTGTCTACGTCTCTACGCTATAGTACTCGATACGAGCAGGCTGTTTCGTCTTGATCAAAGACAAATGTCGAACGGCGAGGACCATTTGAATTTGCGAGAAGGCGGAAGACGTGGATCGTGTTCCTGGCAACGTTCTCGGAGCGCCGGTTTTTTGCTTTGCGTTCGAAGCAGGCGATTCCGAGAAAGGATTTCTGTCTGAGCCGATCGTTCAAGGATAATTGCAACAGGATTGCAATTGATAGGGACAAAAGCGCCATCTATCGCAGGAGATACGGGATTTTTGCTGAATTTGACTGTTCGCGGAGACGTTCGAAAGTTTTCGTAGGAATAGAATATTTTGGGAAATTCTGAATCGTCGATAGAAATATGACGAGGCTTTGGAACGATTCGACGGCTCGGAAAATGTACAAGAATATGGACAGGCTAATAGCTGTTAAGATAATTCGTTTCGGACATCGCAGACTCGCTGCCTACTAACTGCGGACTCTCGCTGTCTGCTCTCGCTGGATACTCGCTGTCTACTCTCGCTGGATACTCGCTGGATACTCGCTGGATACTCGCTGTCTACTAACTGTGGACTCTCGCTGTCTACTAACTGTGGACTCTAGTTGTCTACTAGCTGAGAACTCTCGCTGGATACTCGCTGTCTACTAACTGCGGACTCTCGCTGTCTACTCTCGCTGGATACTCGCTGGATACTCGCTGTCTACTAACTGTGGACTCTCGCTGTCTACTAACGGTGGACTCTAGTTGTCTACTAACTGAGAACTCTCGCTGGATACTCGCTGTCTACTAACTGTGGACTCTCGCTGTCTACTAACTGTGGACTCACGCTGTCTACTAACTGTGGACTCTAATTGTCTACTAACTGAAAACTCTCGCTGGATACTCGCTGTCTACTAACTGTGGACTCCCGCTGTCTACTAGCTGAGAACTCTCGCTGGATACTCGCTGTCTACTAACTGTGGACTCCCGCTGTCTACTAACTGTGGACTCTCGCTGGATACTCGCTGTCTACTAACTGTAGACTCTTGCTATCTACTTTCGTTAGTACTCGCTATCTACTAACTGTGGACTCTTGCTATCTACTCTCGCTGGATTCTCGCTGGACTCTCGCTGGACTCTCGCTGGACTCTGGCTGTCTACTCTCACTGGATACTCGCTGTCTACTAACTGCCTTTTCGAATAGCGGTGCCGAAGACGTATCGGCCGACCGTTAGGCTGTTACTGTTGTTCGACCTTTCTGCTTGTCGGCAGTTAGGCTTTTTTATATATTTACCGTTGGCGGTTATATTTTTCTTACTTATTTACCGTCGTCTCGTTGTTACACAGTGTTACAAAGTTCTTGCGTCGCCCTAAGTTCTCTCACTCACGCGCGTACGATACAAATGTATTATATACTCAACAATGGCGAATCTATTGGAAAGAATGGGAACCTCTCGTGTAATTTAACGAACGAAGGAAACGGTTAAAAGTATCGATCGGAACAGATGCGGGGAAGCGAGGGCTCGTTAATATCGGTGACGGTTCATTTTTGAAAGAAACGAAGGAGTTCTCATATGGTCTGGTGGTATAAGAAAATTGGAAAATACCGACAGGAGCGAGATTACATTCTTTAAAGGGATAAAAAGATTTTCACGTGCGAGCAACGGAACTCGAGGCTATTACAAGGGATCAAATTGCATTTTTTTTTATAAAAGCCAAAGATTCTTATATAATCTGAACACGCGAAAGAAGTTTCAGATTGGAGTAAGATCGGCGAAAACGAGCTTTTGCATCTTTAAAAAGAACAAGGAGGTTTTATCTAACGAGCTTCACCTAACTCGGTGAATCAGAATATTCCTCCAACGCGCGACCTGAAAAGCGAACGACATTTCCAAACCAAGTAATAATCGTCTTCCGACGAATCCGATATTTTCACGCAGATAGATATTTTCAAACAGAACGTACAACCATCTAAGGACTTACCGCAAATCTTGTTAAAACTACCAAACTAAGCCGCGTGTCAAACGAAACCTCTACACTGCAAAAGCAAAACCTTTTGAAGTAAATCCCATGACGACCGACGAATCGCGAGATCCCACATACGTTCTCCGATAACGACAAAAGAAAAAAAAGCGGCGGACCACTCTTTTCGACCCTCGAAATTACTTTCTGGTCCTGAGAGCCAAACGCGATCACGTAGCCTTTAGTCGTTCGATCGATCGATACCGAGAAACTTGGAAAAGTGCCGATTCGACGATTCTCTGCTTCTTTTCCTGTACACGCGGCAACAAGCCTTTGTGGCTTTTCAACCCTCCGTGAATCGAAAGTCGTTCCTTTCTCCAAGGTGCGAGAACGCTTGTCAAGTGGTCGGTGAGATGTAGCGGCGTTTAAACGATGCTTTCGTATATACGCGACGGAAAGTTTTCGCGACAATTAGCAGCCTCGGCAGCACGCTGTGTTAGAACTCGCGGTGGTCTCGTGCTCAAGGAGCGTGTTTCCGTCACAGAGGAGTCGCGTTTCTCGTGTTTTAGACGAACGACCCAAGACGAAAGTTGGGCTGAAATTTTGCTTAATTTCTCTGCAAACACAGTCGCTGGAAATGATACGGCGAAGTGGCGAAACGAAACATTAAATCTCGAAAGATTCCGAAATCCTGGACAGATTTTCTTCTTCGACAGAGTTTCTTCTAACGGTCGTTTAAACGACACGGCGACATTAAAAAGATAACGAAACTAATTGACTAATAGATTCTGGTAATTGATAAATCATCGCGTTAATCGCGCGTTCGAATCGATTATTCTTCGATAAGCTGGATAAATACGTTTAGTAATGGATTCCTTATCGATTTCAGATTCCAATTTGCATGTATAGCACGGACTAATTATTGCAGATGTCGTATCACCTGATCTGCCCGATACCAAAGAATCAGCTCCAATAAGCATGGTTTAATAGACGTGTAATCGAAGAAATATGGCCTTTTCAAACGCACTTCATCCGAATAATATAACGGAATTTTCTTCCGAATGGAAAGTTTGTCAGTTTGTTAGTTTTTCGATCGCTCTCTCTCTCTCTTTGAAATCGATTTCCGCATTTACGCATTAGCGCCAGTTTTTCTATGGATAAAGTTTGCGAAATCAGAATGAAGGATTGCACTTTTTAGAAGTTCATTCCTCGTGGCATCTGTTTGGCAAATTTCATTACTTTTCCTCCAAAGTAAGACGAATCTCCAACGAGACGTTTCCAACCTACGGAAGCCTCGCGTCGTTTTCTACCTTTGAAGTTCCTATTAAAAATTCAACTTCTATTCTCGAAGTATTATCTATGCATGAAATATCTTTTCACAGTTTTCTGTTATTATAATTCCATCAAAAGGGAAAAGAACACGTAAAATTATATAATCCAGAAGGTTTTTCACAAGAAAGTTTCACGTCGTTTTCTAACTTTGAAGTTCCTGTTAAAAATTCAACTTCTATTCTCGAAATATTATTTATGCATGAAATATCTTTTCACAGTTTTCTGTTATTATTATTTCATATAAGTAAAATTATAGAAACCAGAAGGTTTTTCACAAGAAAGTTTCACGTCGTTTTCTATCTTTG
>JACXIV010000041.1:5946189-5960811 GCA_014737475.1 Bombus confusus
ATGTCAGAAGGTTTTTCACAAGAAAGTTTCACGTCGTTTTCTAACTTTGAAGTTCCTGTTAAAAATTCAACTTCTATTCTCGAAATATTATTTATGCATGAAATATCTTTTCACAGTTTTCTGTTATTATTATTTCATATAAGTAAAATTATAGAAACCAGAAGGTTTTTCACAAGAAAGTTTCACGTCGTTTTCTATCCTTGAAGTTCCTATTGAAAATTCAAATTCTGTTCTCGAAATATTGTCTATGCATGAAATATCTTTTTACAATTTTCTGTTATTATAATTCCATCATAATGATAAAGAACACGTAAAATTATAGAAACCAGAAGGTTTTTCACAAGAAAGTTTCACGTCGTTTTCTATCTTTGAAATTGCTGTTAAAAATTCAACTTCTATTCTCGAAATATTATCTATGTATGAAATATTTTTTTACAGTTTTCTGTTATTATAATTCCATCGTAATAATAAAGAACACGTAGAATTATAGAAAAGCCGGAAGGTTTATGATACGAAATAAGCGACACATGGTAATAACGAAATTTGAATAATCATATCGAAACTGATGCATTCAAAGTTAAGAGTCGAAGCTATTAATTGGGTGAAATTTTTACGCGTTGCGCCAGTAATAATTAGTTAGCTCCTACAACTATTTTTCTTATCTGCCCCTTAATCAAAGCCCCATGGCAATTTCGTATAATTCGCAATTTCCAATAAGCAACAAATTGAACGTTATCTGGCCATCTAAGGTCCTTATTGGCATCTAAACGAGGTATCTTTAAATCGATAAAATATATCGATAATAAAACGGCCAAGGACGATAAGTAAGGATGACGGCGTAATCAAAAAAACTTCTTGCGCTTTATTGGCGAAAAGTGAATCGGAGAAGGTAAGGAGGCTTTGAAACGCGGATCTCGATATATCGTCGTCATATCGTCCAGACGGATTATGATAAAAACTCGGCTTCCAATGGCAAGGAAAACACAATTATCGGCCAATCAAAGTGGTCAGCCATCGTGCAACGGCTCGAATTTAGCATCCGCTGTTTTCTACGCTTAACAAAAAAATTCTACCCCGACAAAAAAAAAAGAGAAAAAAAAAGAAAAAAAAAAAGAAAACGTGGCTATCTTCGCTGAAGAAAAAAAGGAAACGAATAAAAGTCTTTTAATAAAACCGCTTTACCGGCCGTTCGGAGAAACCTTTTTGTCGCGCATTATTCGGAAAGTCGACATATTAAAATCTATCGCACGCGTAATTCCTCCATTAAAGTTCGCCTGCTGGAAATCAATTTATCGACGCAATTCGCGAAAGTCCTAAAACGCTCGGAGCGATTTTCTCACACTCGGCAACAACGCGTGTAAAATTTCATGAATTCCACAGACAACGATCTGATTTTTCGTATTTTCGGTACAGGAATTCCTTCGTTCTTCGAGTTCGATCAATAGCATTTTATGGAAAAGTAAAAAGAGGAGAGAAGAAGCAATGAAAAAGCAAATTGAATAGCAGGGAAAAAATATGTCTAGAAATATAAATCGTTTTTCATCTCGCTATACATCAAGCATGCACTTGAAACGTATCGGCCATCGACTCGAAACCGTACGATACACGAAACGATTATTTTCATTTCGAAATATCGTTCACGTTCTAACGCTCTCACGTTCGATACAGCCACTGTGCGTGTTTTCTCTCCTTTATTTTTTCCCCTATCTCCTATTTCCTTTTATTTTTTTTACAATCTCGACGTGGGATCTACGAGTTTCGATTAATAAAACATCGTGATCCAAAGTTGAACGGAGCGTTATTTTCCCACCGAGCAACCAACGTCGTATAAAACGCGAGATTCGACGATCTACCAGATAGAATATCGCTATCGAGAATATTTATTATTTTTACTTTTGTGGTGAATATCGCTAAGGGAATAAAATTAGGTTGTTCGAAAAGTTTCTTTCGTTTCATAAGAAAATAACGTATGCCAACCCTTTTTTTTCTTTAATATTATTTTATTGAATTTTCTACGATCCAGTTTCTTCCACTTCTATCGTTACGATCATACGTAATTCGATAAAATAATATAAAGCGACAAATGTTGTGCATTTCTTTATGAAACGAAAGAAACTTTTCGGACAACCTAACACAAAATTACGTGAAAGTCTCCACAGACAGAATACTAATGATTTTTTTGTACCGATAGTACACAGTAGCGAAAGGAAGCTATTTGCAAAGTCCGAAAAGTTTCTTTCGTTTCATAAGGAAATAATAGATGCACGACCTTTTTTTCTTTTATATTATTTTTATTGAATTTTCTACGATCCATTTTCTTCCACTTCTATCGTTACGATCATACGTAATTCGATAAAATAATATAAAATACAAAATGTTGTGCATCCATTATTTCCTTATGAAACGAAATAAACTTTTCGGGCAACCTAACACAAAATCTTCAGACAAACATGAAACTTGCTATCAAGTGTTGTGGTCTCTATCTTAAAAGAGCAAAATGGATCATACGTAATTCAGTAAAATAATATAAAATACAAAATGTTGCGCACCCGTTATTTCCTTATGAAACGAAAGAAACTTTTCGGACGACCTAACACGAAATCACGTAAAAGTCTCCACAGACAGGATACTAATGATTTTTTTGTACCGATAGTACACAGTAGCGAAAGGAAGCTATTTGAAAACTTTCGAGAAATTGTGTTTTGACGTATTAGATTGTGCGAAAAGTTTCTTTCGTTTCATAAGGAAATAATAGATGCACAGACCTTTTTTTCTTTTATATTATTTTTATTGAATTTTCTACGATCCATTTTCTTCCACTTCTATCGTTACGATCATACGTAATTCGATAAAATAATATAAAATACAAAATGTTGCGCACCCGTTATTTCCTTATGAAACGAAATAAACTTTTCGGACGACCTAATACAAAATCATGTGAAAGTCTCCACAGACAGAATACTAATGATTTTTTTGTACCGATAGTACACAGTAGCGAAAGGAAGCTATTTGAAAACTTTCGAGAAATTGTGTTTTAACGTATTAGGTTGTCCGAAAAGTATCTTTCTTTTGCAAGAATGCATCTTCAGACAAACATGAAACCTAATCTATCAAGGGTTGTGGTCTTTATTTTAAAAGAGCAAAATGGATCATACGTAATTCGATAAAATAATATAAAATACAAAATGTTGCGCACCCGTTATTTCCCTATAAGACGAAAGAAACTTTTCGGACAACCTAACACGAAATCATGTAAAAGTCTCAGACAGGATACTAATGATTTTTTTGTACCGATAGTACACAGTAGCGAAAGGAAGCTATTTGAAAACTTTCGAGAAATTGAGTTTTAACGTATTAGGTTGTCCGAAAAGTATCTTTCTCTTGCAAACACGTCTTTTACAACAACGAGAGTTATGGTCTCTATCTTAAAAGAGCAAAATGGATCATACGTAATTCAGTAAAATAATAGAAAATACAAAATGTTGCACACCTATTGTTTCCTTATAAAACGAAAGAAACTTTTCGCTCAACCTAATACGTGTCTCTTCGACGACAAATATAAAATGATGGCAACAGTAATTTCATCTTTTCTATACAACGCTCGTCGACACTTTCTCGGCTTTATCGCGTGTAACTGATCAAATTATCATTTAACGATGAAAATTCCAATCGATGATCAACAAATCTTTCCATGTTTCAAGAAAAATAGTATAACGCTCTACTTATCGCACGCCCATTGAGAAAGAAAGAAGCTCGAACCGCGATGAATCATGAACGCGCGGTTGAAGGCGAAAACGTGGATCTGCCGCAGCAGTGGCAGACTACCAACGTAATTTATATTTCATACAAGTCAGTGCAACGATTCTACCCGACCTTTCCACCCTTTTCTATTTCTTACAGCTTTCGTTTTCCACCGCGAATATTCGTTTGCTCGCTCATCTTTCTCACCCTCTGGCTCTTGTGTACGTAAAAGTCGGGAAAGCGTGCTGGCGATAAATACTCGGGTCTACTGGCGCAATTACCGGTCGGCTGAAAAGCGAGATAGGGGTGGAAGGACAAAAAAGAGAGACGAGCGTGAAGAGAAGCGAGGCGGTGGCGGAAGAAACCACCAAGGCTTTTATTACTCAACACTCATCGGAAATTTCATTCTCCTTGCATGTTTCGCGCACGCTGCTGAATTATAATCATTATGTCGCTGGCAGACGATCTGTTAAGGCGCGCAGATAAAGTTGACAAAGGCAGAAAGAACGGCCATTCTTAGGATTTGGCAATTTCGCGTGAAATAAAGTCTTCGTACAGCGACGAGCGAAGTGTAGCGAATAATATCGTCTGGGGAATAAACGAAAGGCAGGAGAGGAGAGGAAAGTGCGTGGAATTTCAATTGGTTCGTTAGTTATCGTTCCTTTTCAGCGAGTAAACGGAAATTTTCCCTTTGATTTCCCAAAGGTAAAATTAGGCGATCGAAGGCGGATTTTCGTTATGTATAGAAAATATTCATAGAGACGAAGATATTCTTTGGTTTGAAGAAAGATGTTTACGCTTGAGACAAAGAAAATGAACAAGCAGAATTATTACCAAACTCGTGATCATTAAACAATCGTCTGTGTCGATCAGCCAATTAAAAATAAAATCTTCTTAGTCTGAAGTAGACAGATTGGAAGATAACATTCAGGAAACAGAGAAGAGGATGTGATGGATAAAGGAAATTGTGAAATTTCTGTGTGTGTGTTAATACTCGTAATTCTCTGAGACAACAGAAAGCTATATCGACCTGTGCTGGGGGATGAATAACGCAAGATTTTGCTTGAGACTTTGTTTACGCGTAGATTATAGGGTAAAGTTCAATGGAGCGCCATACTGCTCATCGTCGTTCGACCAGTGGTTGCTATATGCTGAGAATTATAGTTACTCGTTCTTCGTTTCGAAAAAGAAACTCTTTTCCTACGATAACTGGAAAACAATACTTTTTATTTAAATCGAGAAAATTAAATAGAGGATAGATGATCGATAAAGAAATTCAGATTATATATATATAAAAATATACGCGTTTTAACAAGGACCACGAACTGGAACACGGTATAAGCTGAGAATTATAGTTACCCGTTCTTCGATTCGAAAGAGAAACTCTTTTCCTACGATAACTGGAAAACAATACTTTTTATTTAAATCGAGAAAATTAAATAGAGGGTAGATGATCGATAAAGAAATTCAGATTATATATATAAAAATATACGCGTTTTAACAAGGACCATGAACTGGAACACGGTATAAGCTGAGAATTACAGTTACCCGTTCTTCGATTCAGAAAAGAAACTCTTTTCCTACGATAACTGGAAAACAATACTTTTTATTTAAATCGAGAAAATTAAATAGAGGGTAGATGATCGATAAAGAAATTCAGATTATATATATAAAAATATACGCGTTTTAACAAGGACCATGAACTGGAACACGGTATAAGCTGAGAATTATAGTTACCCGTTCTTCGTTTCGAAAAAGAAACTNCTTTTCCTACGATAACTGGAAAACAATACTTTTTATTTAAATCGAGAAAATTAAATAGAGGGTAGATGATCGATAAAGAAATTCAGTTTATATATATAAATATAAATATACGCGTTTTAACAAGGAACGCGAATTGAAACACAGTTCATCGTACAATTAACATTCGATTAATTTCGACACAATTCCGGGATGTGTTTTTCTAATTAGTTTCTAATTAGTTTTGAAACAGAGGGAAGTATAAGCTGAGAATTACAGTTACCCGTTCTTCGATTCGAAAAAGAAACTCTTTTCCTACGATAATTGGAAAACAATACTTTTTATTTAAATTAGAAAATTAAAAAGAGGGCAGATGATCGATAAAGAAATTCAGAATATATATATACGCGTTTTAACAAGGACCACGAATTGGAACACAGTTCGTCGTACAATTAACATTCGATTAATTTCGACACAATTCCGGGATGTGTCTCTCTAATTAGTTTTGAAACAGAGGGAAGTTGGTACGATCGACCGCGGTAGCTGAAATTTCCATCTCGCTCGCATAACTTTTCTCATAATTGTACAGACGAAATATATTTCGATAGAGCCGGAGAATTAATTTGCTAATCTGCATACAACGTACGTACAATTAGCTACATTTTTAGCTTTACCAGGACTAGATGTTTTTAGGCTGTGAGACGAATTCTTCGTTGTTAATCGCTGATATTAAAAATTTATACGAAGAGTACAATATTTTTGAATAACTTTGCTAAGAAGATGTAAAGAAATTTAGCATTAAAATTTACCGCTAGTTTTATTAAAAACAAATACATTTATTTATCGATTTGGTGATTAATAACACGATGAAGCGAAATGTTGCATATTCGCAACAAAAGGACTAGTCGCTTTTCTGTCACCTCTTGTCTTTCTAACTATTTTTCAATTACTTTCGGTGTTCGAACGACGAAAATATATCTTTTAAGAATGATTTCTATTCCGAGATTCTAAATTTTCAACGCGTTTCAAATCATCCTGTGCTTTAAACAAATGGCAACAAACTTTTGTAATTTTGAAATTAAGGAAATTTAGTTAATGGACAAAAATGTATTCTAGGGGATTAGGATTCTTTTTACGTTTAGTATTAACCCTCCGTGGGCAAGCGATATTTTTTGCACTTTCCTACGGCAACCTGGGTCGTTTACGTCCGCGGCTAATCTTTTTATTGTTCTTGGCTTTCAGAGAATCTGAAAAAATTCTTAGATACTTATCAAAGCCTCTACGCTAGTACATAACAGTTTTCCCAATGAAATGAATTAGCAAAAATAAAAATTCGCAAGAAACTTTAGATAAGATGGAAATTTGTTTAAAAATAAATATTTTTGCCATACATAAAGAAGTTATTGCACGGCTGTGACCTTCTTGCGGGGATTATCGTCGACTGTTTGATAACCTGTGTCAAACAGGTAACAGGATTCTCGAAAAATGTGATTACCTGTTGGCAAAATTTTCTCAAAATGCTACTCTTTTTCGATGCTACAGCGCTCGAGGTTTATTAGTGCTCGAAGTTAATTCAGTTTGTCAATAATGGCAGCGAAAACCGAATTTTTATTCGTTACTTTGCCGTTCGACTCTTGAGATTAAACGTCTAGATAAAAAGGTATCCAACTAAAAAGTTTATCTGATATTCTACTTACGATACGATACTTGCTACAATTTGCAACTTACAAAGAGGAAACTCGCGACGAAAGAGGAAACATGCGCGATAGTTTGTTTCTAAAAGAAAATAATTAAACGAACTTTATTGAGAAACCACGATTAAAAGTTAATATTTTAAGTAATTTTTCAAATCCTACGTCCGCAGAATAATTTAACACAGCCGTTTGTTTCCTCGAGAAGCGTAGTCGTTCGATTATTCCAGAACATAATTGTAGGACATACAAAATAAAACGGAAAGAGAGTAAAAGTGACAAGCATTTTCCGCCACGTTTACGAGAAAATTCTCCTCCGAGACAACCGATCGATCGTGATTATTAATTCAACGTCAGGCTGCAAGGGCAGGGGGGCGTTAATTTACATAATCGTCAGAAGAACGCAGCAACAGTAATTGTACACGTAATTAGCCGGATATTAGATAGAATAATTATCGAATGGAAAGCTAGAAAGGAGCGAAAGGCCATGTGGAAAAACAGCGATCGCTGAACATATCGGGGATTATCTACTTTAAGTTAAATTCCTGAGTATAAGTCCCGAGTACCATGAAATAGCTGTTACATAAAAAGACCAATAAATTCTATTTTATCTTTCATTCCATTTGTTCTCGACTTCATTTTGCTGTTTGCTTTTCTTTTTTTTTTTTTTTTTAATACCAAAAAGTAAAACTTTAAATATCACAGCGTCGAGTCAAGTAATTCCAAAGAGAATTTAATCTTTCGTTTTATTCCTTCTCTATTTCACGTCGCAATTTTCTCTGTTTCTTCTCGTTAACGATACAGAAATTTCTGGAAAATTATCAGTGGAATCGATCGTCGAAAAAATGCGCAACCATCTGAGATCTTCCAATACCAATTTAGAATAATGAAAGAGAGGAAAAATCTAAAATCTCTGTAGAAATAGTTCGTCGCTACTAGAAACCATCCAGACGTTCCAGACCAATAAAAGTCGTTCCCAAATAAAAAAACACTGCCACCGCTCGACAGGAAATTTTCGCTTTCTGTTATTCGACGTCTAATAATTAAAAATAAAAAAAATAAAAGCCGGTCTCTCGAAAAGATAGAAAATCATCCTCGTGAAATATCATACATCGTTTTCCTTTCGACATAAAAAATTCCTTCGCAATATCCGAAACGTAGTGAGAGAAAAATAATTTTTCAGGACGTGGTGCATTATTACCGAAAGCCAACAAACGTCTGACCTAGTTTCCCATGGGTTTCGCAAATCCCAGGAAAACATTCCGAGGAAGGCGTTCCGCGGCGAATCGTCGAGGCTTCTTGCACCAGTTATTTTCGTAAGGTGGATAATCCACTGCTCCATCGAAGTAGTGAGGCCGCGTGGCAGGTCAGACACCTCTAATCCGACACCCAAAGTATTATCGGTCTTTCGTTTCCGTGAGAATTCGAAGTAGAATCGTGCAGGTACGCGATCGACGTTTATTTTTAATGGAACGTCGGCTGATCCCTTTAGACGGTGTTGCGTCTGAGAAATCAAAGAATTTTCAATTTACCAACGAATTACGTATTTCGCTATCGATAGAAAACCTGCGATTTCTAAGTTCAAAAAATTCGATTCTAAATTCAACGATCCGGTTTCTCCCGTATTTGTACTAGGCTTTCACGCCAGGTCGGAGAACCTGAAATTTAGAAAATTGGAAAAGTTCAACGTTTGTCCGGAGAAGATTACACGATCCACCCATGGACCGACAAAGAGTGGCAGCAAACTGTCGTATAATTGACAAGGTAGTTTAGACTAAATTTTGATTGTGACTAAAATTACACAGAAATTATCGGGCAAAAATGAGAGGTACTTTCGACAAGAGCACAATTGCAAAACTTGTTTGAACGAAATTTTCTTATTCGTATTACTTGATCCGTTTCGTCTATTTTTCTCTGCCTGTTCTTTTATGTAACTGTCGATTATTGCCTGGTAATGCCGAGACCAGAAATTACGTAAACAAATTACGTAACACCCATTGTATATATATATATTATATAAATCATAATCCTCTATATAAATCATAATTCTTTTTTTCCTTTTTTTATTTGCTTCTGATCGACCCATTAGTTGCAAGTAGAAAAATGATGTTCGTGTTGGCGTCTGACACAAAACTAATTACGGTGCAAGAAATGCATGGATTCTGGCAATGAGCGCACATTTGAAAAAAAAAAAACAAATAAGAAAATAAGACAGTTTAAGGACACTGTAAAGCATTTTGTAAAGAATTCGTTCGAACGAAGAATAGAAGAATTGTCCCTGAAACCGGCAAAGGGAGAGCACAATAAAAGCGAGTGGTAGATTCTCGTAACAGGTCGGACATTTCTAACGCCACGTGCAAAGTACGGACGGAGCAGCTTCCCATTTGCGTAAAATCCGGGGTGGAACCAGTCGAATCCTGCAAGTCGTCGGTCGACGTCCATTTTTAATGAGATTCGACTGACCGCCGTGTCGTCGTGACCCTATTAAACTGTACGACCGAATGTAGGTGGGCGAGAAACGAGCAGCCTTTAAGTCGACCCCCGTTTTCGTGTTTCCCGTGTGACGCGACGCTGCGAATTGATGCATCGCCAGCGTCGCGCGATCGATAGCGCACTCGCGCCGCCAGTAATTTACCTGACTAGCAATTTTCAAGGGGTACAGGGCAGAAGGAAAATTATTTTGTCGCGAGAACACGTTAACCGCCTGCTGTGGAATTTTTCACGGTAACACGGAGGGGACAGGGCGCGTTTCGGAGGCAGCAGGTTACGACGCGAGGCGTATTGAAAAATCCAACGATTTTCGAGATATTTCGAACGTCAATTTTTCTTCGTTCCATCAGCCACGCAACGCTCAGGCGATTTCGTCGAATCTTTTTTGCTCGTGCGTCCGTATCTAGCAACACGCTCAAATGGCGAACCGGGTCGAGATAGCGTTTGAAATATGCGGCTAACCTGACTGTAAATAAAGAAATTCAGAAGGCACGAGGAGCGTATCGCGACCAAATTACCGCTGAAAATATCCGCCGATTTTAGAGAACGGCGGCGCGACGTGTGATTTAGAATATTGCGAGAAAATGCGGCTTTCGGTATTCTATGCGTTTGACGAGATACTCGTTTACAGATGACTCGACAAATTTGCCACGTTATGGCCAAATCGGTGCATTTTTAATCAGGTACGAGAATATGTTAGCTCGTTCGGAAAGTTTCTTCCGTTTTATGAGGAACCAACCAACGCACGATATATTTTGTTTCGTATTATTTTAGCGAATTACGTATGATCGTAATAACAGAAACGGAACATGGATCGTACGTGAAAACGAAAGAAACTTTCCGGACAACCTAGTAATATTAGACGATGGAACGTTAGTACGTAGGGCATCCTAAGCCGAAAAGCAAGAATTATTATCCGCGATAGATGGAATAAAGCTCGTGGAACGGTGGTAATTGAAACTTACTGAACAAAGCGTGGTAAATAAAATGTTGAAGAAAAAAAACAGATTCAGGCGATTTGAATAGTTAAAAAATATTGGGGAAATTCGACTTATTTTAAATTTGACAGATTGACGACTTCTCGATCTTGGAAGAGCGCCCTAGATTTGAAAAAATAAATTTCCATTTTCTTCCGCAAGTGTACGTTTCTAATTTCTTTAACTTTCTTAGTAGCTTTAACTTTCAGAAATAAATAGAAGAACCTCGAAATTTGCAGAAACTACAAAGGGGATAAAAATATTCTTGCTCGTTAAAGGAAATAACCTCTATCTTGTTCCCTCTGCTATCTCGTATTATTAAGCGAGTCATTTTTCGACTATTTAACCGGGATAGTTTGAAAAATCGAGGCGATATTTTAGAGATATTTCGGCAATTTTGTATCATAACGTTTAACGAAGCGACATTTATCTTTGTCGCTTCCATCGCAGGCAACGCAAGAACCTCGTGAGAACTTTCTTCCGTTTACAAGGTATTTCTAGATATACAGAGGTTGATGTCCTATACACTAGTCGATAAAAGCTTCGCCGTAACTCAACCTATTACTCGTATCTGTTATGATACGTGGCAACAAGTCGAAGATAGAAGATACAATTGCACCATACGTATCTGGCACTCGAATGACTTACATTTCATTTATTTGAATAAACTATAATCATATTAAATTACAATATTCTTTATCCGAATTTTTCTATCGAACTCTAAAGCACGTGATTTTCTTTTCAACACGATCGTTCTCTGATAATATATTACCATTCCTGTTGCGGTTATGGGTTATGTAGATAGAAGAGCGCGTGGATAAATTGTAAGATAGTAAAATATATTTAACAAAGAAACGTATGTATAAATATGAATACAGTTCGAGCTGGTCCAGATCCGCGCGCTAGCAGTGTTACCTGGTAACTGAAAAACTCCCAAGCCATCGTTGCCTGTCTTTTGTCTATGGTTGCCACGTGGCTGTCTTTTGTCTATGACCTGTCGACGGCTTCAGCGATTCAGAAAATTAGTCGGTACAGATGCAGAGTTTTCTTAGAAGCGTTAACCGCTTCAACAATTCCAATATTATTACTTATGATCGTTGCAAACACCAATTAATTTTTCTACGTTTAACTCCGTTAATTTGCTCATTTGTTTAGAAGTTGTTCAGAAGTAAAACAGTACTGCAATTGTTGAGAGTAAAATAATTCACGACACGGAAGATTAAACCTGTTCTGTGCTGTTGCTTAGAATTTTTTCTTGTTAAACAAACGCAGAACAGTTGTTTTACGATTCTGGCAGGAACGCCGTGGCTTGGATGTTCGTCGGGAAGATGGCAAGGACTTCCGGTACGACATCTCCGTGGAGCGGAACGAGTCACGCAGAAAACGCGAAAGAACTCGCGCGGATAAATTCCGAATATTCTCGGATGGACTGGCTCCGATTCCAGTGTCCAGTCGCATTTACTTTCCTCCCGGATCACTGTCTGTCTATCTAAACTTTTTCGTCTGTTTACCATCGCGGAGAAATCCCACGGATTTACGACTCCATCCGCGGCCTTCGCATTCTTCCGCTCGCCGGACTTAGATCTTGAAAACGATAGTAAATCGCTTCATTGTCGTAGTCCGTATTTTCCATTCTTTCCATTGTCCCTCCTTTCCTTTCTTCGCTTTTTTCACCCGTCAAAGGCTAATTGCCTCGACTCTTTGAATTTTAAAAGTTAACCCTTTGCGGACGGAGCCGCTCAACGAGCGAGCGTCGGAAATATAACTTTTTCCTACGCGCGTTGCCACCGCTCGACTTTCGTTTCCAAGCAATTTGCAAAATTCTGTTGCTTATTTCGGTTAAATTTACAATTATAAAGTGTGTCGTGTGCGTTACGTACGTGGTAACGTGTATTTCTATGCCAGCGTTGGATATAAATTTGCCACAACCTATAACCAATTAATTTTTCTCCTTTATTGCGTAAGTTGAACCGTGTTACAGGGACGCGATCGCCTGCCGCCAGAATTCAAGCAACGATGAATATTCACGAGGCAAGTTTGATGGAAGTTTTTTTGCAAATATCTCGGAAACTAAGGCCGAACGGCGGTAGCATGTACAGGAAAGACTCGCTCAGAATGACGACCTTGACAAAGTATTTCAAGATCGGTGAAATCGGTGAGGAGAGCACGCTTCTAAATAATTATTTTTATTGTTCTTTTAATTATTCTTCGTTAACCTATCTTCTCTCCTTAAGAATATAATACCCGTGTCCTGGAATAAAAAAGGGAACAGGACCTTTATATCCTTAAGCAACTGTGATTCACGCGGCACGGTGCACCACTTGGTGGTTGAGCCAATACTCCGCCTCAACCTCGCCGAAACAAACTTTTCGTCGATAAAAAACAATCGGCAAAACTTTCATGGAAACGGAACAATGACCGCGGTGGGGCAAAAGCAGCGTTTATAAGTTAAAACATCGGTCTTCGTTATTCTGCTGTTAAAGCCAGCGAATTTCGTCGTATTTCTTGCACGCTCATAAACACCGAGGCAAAGTTCGCAACCGTGACTCGCGTTCGATGGCGAGAAAAGTGGCAGCCGTTCAACGTCCAGCCGAAGAGAAAAAAATACAAGTTCTTTGTGAAAGTTGGGCATTGTTCGACGGTTCGGCGGCAACAATTCCCATAAAATCGCCTTTGTTCCCCTCCTTCGACCAGCAAACTTTCCATCCGTCCCCGCGATACTTAACTGCGACGAAAAAATTTCAAATTCTCCGCGTGCAGCCAGTTTAGCTGGAATATCGATCGTTCGCGGCCGCAAACCCTGACCACCACTCGTCCTACTCATCGAGTCGAACGTTACTTTTTCCCATTGGCCGCCAGAGTGGACGATATCGACGCGAATTTGCATATCGAGGGCCCGTTCGATGTTACGCCTTCGATCTCGCGTGTCGTTCCAGTTGAACCGTGCAAGATCGTCCAAACGAGCGATTAACGCACCGTGTTGGCTTCCTTAGCTCGTGTTACGTACGTTAACGTACATGTATGGTACACGATGTTTGCAAACTTTTACAGTCGAGTTACATGCAGAGACACTATTATCAGAAGACTGCGAATGGTTACGCATTTTTGTATCTTTATATTTACGGGAAATTTGAGAGTGTAGAAGCGCACAGAATGCGCGTAACGTGCAAGAATGTGAGAAATATTCAAACTATAGTAACAAAATTGCTGTTTCGCGATATGAAATCCCTTTCGCCTAAAACTTCTGTTAATTGATTTTCGGTAGAATATAACTTTACTTGTGTGTATCTTCTCTCTATTCTTCTATATACAATGTTTCATTTCTTCTATTAAAATATGCTTTCCGAATTTCTGCAACTAGACTCTCGTTATCGAGAATATCCTTCGTCCATTTTCGCAGAAAAGAGATTTTCACAGAAAAAATAATTTTCAGAAAGAAGATATGAGAACAAATTTCTCAAACGATAGTTTGCTAACAGAAATACGTAGGAAAGTACCAAAGGGATAAGAAACAAACGAAAGAAATTTTCGCGCGACGAAAGGCCGCTGTATTTCTTTATGCATAGGCAAGCAAGTAAACCTACCAGATATGTACGTATAGTAATGTACATAGATATTAGGTTGTCCGAAAAGTATCTTTCTCTCACAAACATGTCTTTTACAAGAATGCATTTTTATACAAACGTGAGACCTAACCTGTCAAAGGTTGTGGTCTCTATCTTAAATGAGCAAAATGGATCATACGTAATTCGATAAAATAATACAAAGTAAAAAATATCGCGCGCCTGTTATTTCCTTATAAAACGAAAGAAACTTTTTGGACAACCTAACTACAAAATCACGTAAAAGTCTCCACAGACAGGATACTAATGATTTTTTTGTACCTATAGTACACAGTAGCGAAAGGAAGCTATTTGCAAACTTTCGAGAAATTGTGTTTTAACGTATTGGTTGTCCGAAAAGTATCTTTCTCTCACAAACAT
>JACXIV010000041.1:5963130-6014868 GCA_014737475.1 Bombus confusus
TCTGATTTTAATCACTCTAGAAGCAAGTACCTTGTCGCTCTTAAAGCAATTTCACGTTTCTTCTTTTCGTTACTGGTACGAGTCAACTTGTTTTAAAATTTCGATTAAATTTCAGTCGATATATATAATTTACGAAATTTATCTGATTTTAATCACTCTAGAAGCAAGTACCTTGTCGCTCTTAAAGCAATTTCACGTTTCTTCTTTTCGTTACTGGTACGAGTCAACTTGTTTTAAAATTTCGATTAAATTTCAGTTGATATATACAATTTACGAAATTTATCTGATTTTAATCACTCTAGAACCAAGTACCTTGTCGCTTTTGAAGCAATTTCACGTGTCTTCTTTTCGTTACTGGTACGAGTCAACTTGTTTTAATTTCGATAAAATTTCAGTTGATATATATAATTTACTCGTGAAATAAATTTAACGGCACATTCGTCTTACACTCGCATCGATAGAAATCAATTCTACTTTTTTAACAATTGATGTCTTGATCAACAAGAAAACCATTCTTCGATATATCTTCCATATCTAAAGGGAAAGATTCTCTTCCCTTCCCTGATAATATTCCATTTCAACAAAAATTTAATGAGTGAAAAATGCAAGTTAGAACAATGCAGAACGATTTAGAATATTTCATCAAGAGGAAGAACGTCACGGAACCTTGTGCGGTTATTCGACCGTCAAAGTCAAGTGTACTATACGTCCATGTGCTGGTCAACGGTAATTAACCCTTTCGCTATAGCAACGTCGAGCGAACAGCTATTACAGGTTACGACCCGACAAGGCTTCCTTCGACCAGCAGTAAATAATTAACTTTCTAAAATCTTATCGTATAGAGCTTCTAAACCCTTAATTCTAAATTTTTGTATCACGTTAATACGCGTGTTGATCGATTATTATATAAAAGAAAATATATATATCAAAATATGTTAAATATGCTTAAATAATTGTCCGAATTCTAACTTTCTAAAATCTTATCGTATAGAGCTTCTAAATCCTTAACTCTAAATTTTTATATCGCGTTAATACGCTAAAAATCAAAATATGCTAAATATCCTTAATGCTAATTGTCCTAATTCTAACTTTCTAAAATCTTATCCTATAGAGCTTCTAGATCCTTAACTCTAAATTTTTGTATCACGTTAATACGCTAAAAATCAAAATATGCTAAATATGCTTAAATAATTGTCCGAATTCTAACTTTCTGAAATCTTATCGTATAAAGCTTCTAAATCCTTAACTCTAAATTTTTGTATCACGTTAATACGCTAAAAATCAAAATATGCTAAATATGCTTAAATAATTGTCCGAATTCTAACTTTCTGAAATCTTATCGTATAGAGCTTCTAGATCCTTAACTCTAAATTTTTGTATCACGTTAATACGCTAAAAATCAAAATATGCTAAATATGCTTAAATAATTGTCCGAATTCTAACTTTCTAAAATCTTATCGTATAGAGCTTCTAAATCCTTAACTCTAAATTTTTGTATCGCGTTAATACGCTAAAAATCAAAATATGCTAAATATGCTTAAATAATTGTCCGAATTCTAACTTTCTGAAATCTTATCGTATAGAGCTTCTAAATCCTTAACTCTAAATTTTTGTATCACGTTAATACGCTAAAAATCAAAATATGCTAAATATGCTTAAATAATTGTCCGAATTCTAACTTTCTGAAATCTTATCCTATAGAGCTTCTAAATCCTTAACTCTAAATTTTTGTATCACGTTAATACGCGTGTTGATCGATTATTATATAAAAGAAAATATATGTCGAAATATGCTAAATATGCTTAAATAATTGCCCGAATTGTTATTTCAATAACATTAAGGTTCTAATTATTTAGATGTTAAGGTATCTTGATGTAATAGGATCGTAACGATTACTAAAAAGAGGGACGAATATCAGAATGTCATTGAATTTCGAATTCACCGTGAATTTGTACCGTATTAAGATAAATACTTCGCACAGTAATTTAATATAAAACGATCGATCAAATATAAATGAAAGTGTTATTGAATTTCGAATTTTCTGAATCCTTACGTTTCTGAAATTAATATTCAGCGAGGTATTTTGATTATAACTATTTTATATATACTATTTTATTTATAACAGACGAGTAAACGCCAACATATTGTTAAATATTAGGTAAAAGAGGTTTTTATTCCGTCCACGTTGTACGATATTTTAATGACCATTAAATGGAATAATAAAAAGGTGAAGAGATTCTTGGAAAAATTCTGCAAAAGAAACCTTATGAAATATCATCTACAATGTGGACGAAAATTATCGACAGCCATGATTGATTCAACGTAATTGGTCCGTCATTTATACCACCTAAAGGATCCATCTCAAACGTAATTAATTACTTCGCAGAACGAATCACGATAAACGTATGCAATTTCTTGCAAATGATGGATAATAAAAAAGAATATCACGCGCTAATTAAAAAGCTCTATTTTAATTGAAAACCATAGCAGAAAGAGATAATAATTCGTATTTTTCATCTTTCCCGAGAGAAGCAATTTTCAAAAGCTCATAACGTTCCCAGCTCGTTTTATCCTACTAAAATCGTGTTCTTATTTGATTTAAAAAATACATACGTGTTTCTAGGTATTTTTTAAATTATTAGTTCGCATAATATTAATTACACCCTGCGTCTGTCCGTTTGCCTGTCTACCTGTGCGAAACGAGATACGTTAGAGAAAATTATTTATCAAGAACCTGCGGGAAAAAACTTGTTTCAAAGAATTAACCAACGTGTAGTAAATCTTGCAAAACGCGTTACATTATTGAAAGACATAAATAAAATCACTTGGAAATCGCTAATTTTATTTACGCCACTAAACACAGCGATCAACGAGTCGCCGATCTTTGGAATCTGAACGTCACTTTCTGAAATGTCAAGGGTTCGAAAGGTTTCGAACGTTGCATGCAAACGCGATAGGGTAGGTCGTGGCTTAGGTAATTTTTGGTGGACACGTTGGTCAGGACGACGCACAGAATCCACCAAGTTGCAATGTCGCTGATTACGAAATAGGATGGATGGTTGGAAAGTGCGGGACAGAGGGGAGAAATGAAAATATTTGAAGAGTAAAGGGTGCGACTGGTCCGTGGCATAGCTTTAAAATAATAAAGGGTAGAAAAATATTCCATTCGGTAAAATGAAATCGTTTCGAGCGATGGTTGGCGCGTAGCATGTATTTGCACCGGAAATGAAAAAGTAAATGTCACATACATACATAGGGGGACGAGTGTCTTGAAAAAAGGTAGGAAGAAATTAATTGTGGTAGTATTTTATATGGTAAAAAATGGATTGTATTTGATTTCTACAGATATCGGTAATTCGTAACAAAAATATTTTTCTTCCGATCGTGTAACCTCGATGAAAAACGTTTTTATAATCTACTTTGTACGACGGACTGGCAGCTTTAAATAAATCAAATATAAATCCATGATATGATTTACGCAACTTAAAACATATTTCGTATCGTATTATTATCGTTCATTCCGTCAAGCTATTTGCCTCTGCGGATGACGATGTTAAACTCGCCGTAAGTACGTGAACATTCGCGGCATAGTCGTCGCTAACGACCAAGGTTTCTCGTAGCCACTTTCAGATTTAATCTTTATCTTCGAACTTTGCAAAACTATTCTTTGTGTCGTAGCGAAGTACTCGACCATTAGAGCAATCAAGTCAATAAAAGTCAGAAAGTCGACAAAAGCACGCTTATCGCGTCCTATCTTTCCCTGCGGTCTTCGGTCGTTAACAATTTCGCTACGCGTGTAGACAATACGACGAGTATTGCTACGATCCTCAAACCGCGGCAAAAAAAAGAAAAAAGAAAGAAAAAGAAAGAGGAGGAAGAATAAAAAAGAGAAGTGGCGTGGAACCTAGCAATCTCGAGCGGGAAGAAAGCAATCGTTTTAATGGCCCTGATCCTTCTCTATCGCGACAAGCGTGCAAATAAGCGAAAAGCGAAAGAGGCGAGACGAGGAAGGGCAGAGAGTAGCGAACGATCCATGACAGTTTGCGAAGAGGCGAGACCTTGTGCTTGAAAATGAAGAAACCCGAAGGTATTTTCAATTTCACCGCGCGAGGAATTTCGTTCTGCCCTGGCAATATACGAAAAGAAGGCGTCTTTGTCTTCGTGAGAGATTGGGCGAAGAAACGGGGGTGCAGAGAATGGAGGCCGAGAAAATTACGATTCTTCCTGGCGTCGACTATTCTCAGCATTCGAAAAAACGACGCAGAATGATCTCGGCAAAGACGGTTCGAGGGAGCAAGGCGAGTTTTCCGCTCGCGCTTTTCCACTGACGTCGCAAATGATGTTTCGTCGATTAAGCAGAAAGTCGATGGAATGGCTGTAGAAAGGAAACTCGGAGAGAATGCAACTCTCGTATTCGATTACTTTGAGGAGAAGTTGAAGGCGATTAATAATATCGCGAGAATTGTTTCTAGGTTCTCGGATGTACATTTTCTTTCATTTTGTTGGTTAATAAGTTCTGAAAAATTCAGAGAATTTAACAATTCGAAGGTCTATGGACTAGGACGAAAGTTTAAGAATTCTGATGCTTGAGAAGTGAACATTTTCAGAATCGAATGATACGAAAGCTTTGAGAATTCCAATCTCCGTGAATTCCGCGACTTGAGAATCCGAAAATCGAGCAATTTCTAATTACGATGCTCCGATCAACCGTATAACGCGCGTCTTCCTGTCCTTCCCGCGATTGTCCCTCGCAATTCCATCCCTCTTTCTTTTTTCTTTTCTTTTCTTTCTTTTTTGTACGTGGGGAAATCCTCGCGAACACCCCGCCCCGCTCATCGCCATATTCCATTTCACCATACAAATACCACAAGTTAGCTCCCCCGCGGCAAAGTTCTCGTTCACAAAACCTTTTAATCCTCCGATCTGGCAAAATTTGCTCATAAACGGAAACGCTATTTGTTGAGGTTATTAGTTATGTGAATAGAGGAACGCGTGGATAAATTGTAATAGAAAATATATTTAACAAAGAAGTGTATGTACAAGTATGAATACCACGTCCCTAAAACTCTACATCCCTACAAACAATTGTCTCTTAATATTTTTCGAACTCTAGTCGTAAATATCTGAACCTTGATTTCGTCAATTTCTTCGCAAATACATTCGCCAGCCGCGTTTCTCTTTTCCATTCAAATTAATTTATTTTAGAATCAAACATGCAATAAACTCTTTATACTCATGACATCGTAACACGCCAGAAAAACTTACTTAAAATTCTTTTTTAGAATTGATTGTAATTTTCTCTAAATAAATAAAAAAAATTAATTTATTACTGAAAAAAAAACGAGAAGACTAAACAGATCAGATGTAGAGTTTTCTTCGAAGCGACAACCACTTCAACACCCTCCCTAAAACTCTACATCCCTACAAACAATTGTCTCTTAATATTTGTCTAACTCTTGTCGTAAATATCTGAATCTTGATTTCGTCAATGCCTTCACAAATACATTCGCCAGCCGCGTTTCTCTTTTCCGTTCAAATTAATTTATTTTAGAATCAAACATGCAATAAACTCTTTATACTCATGACATCGTAACACGCCAGAAAAACTTACTTAAAATTCTTTTTTAGAATTGATTGTAATTTTCTCTAAATAAATAAAAAAAAATTAATTTATTACTAAAAGAAAACGAGAAGACTAAACAGATCAGATGTAGAGTTTTCTTAGAAGCGACAACCACTTCAACACCCTCCCTAAAACTCTACATCCCTACAAACAATTGTCTCTTAATATTTGTCTAACTCTAGTCGCAAATTTTTGAATCTTGATTTCGTCAATGCCTTCACAAATACTTCACAAATACTCTTTTCCATTCAGATTAATTTATTACTAGAAAAAAAAAAACGAGAGGACTAAACAGATCAGACGTAGAGTTTTCTTCGAAGCGATAACCACTTCAAGGCTATTTAATCGTTCGACTTTTTAAAAATTCTATCGCCCGTTTACAAGCAACAGGAAACAACGAGAATTAATATACGCTCAAGTCGCGAACGGTTTATTAAAACGTTACTATTGTTAACGTTCATATCGGTCGCGATAAACGAACAATGTCACGTGGCAGGGCTAATCAAGCATCGCCAAATTCGCTTGTATTTGCGTTATTATGGCAGATGTAATACGCGTGTTCACGTACACCCACTTCCTCGTAACCAGTTTCCTGTATGCAATCATATTGCAGCACTCGGCGAGGTCCGTATAATACCACAAACGAGAACATTAGCAAATTGAATGCGTATTCATTCGTGCGATTTAATATTCGTTATATCGCCGCTTGCTAGCGATAAAGCTTATGACTGCGTGATTGAGACCAGCCAAGGGACAAATATCGTTCGGATTAAATTCGACATCGAGAAGTAGAAATAACGTAAATCTGATCGTTAACGTGGAATGTTTCGATCGAATACCGATGCCTTTGGAAATTACTGGCACCAGGGATTATCTTAAAGGTTATCGATCTTTCAGAGAAAAATATAAAATAGAATAAAAGCTATCCGCGATATTAAATTCTGCTCTTTCTATTTCTATTTAAAAATTCGCTGATAAAACGATACAAATTCTACGTGTTATTGGATGATTTTCTTTTCCGATTAATTTAATCCCGATCGGAAGAACAAACGCGAAGCTTGAACGAGAGGCAATTAAGATTTTTCATGGTGATACTCTTTTGTGATTTAATTTAACTTCGATGTAAAAGGCGTATAGTGCGAAGCTTGAGCGTGGAAACGCGGTTAAAATATCCTATAGTATCGGCTAGCTATTTTCTTGGATTAATTTTAATTAAATTTCACGAGTAGATTCGAAGCTTCGTTAGGAGAATAATGAAAATTTTTCACTGCGTTCTGCGGTTTTCTTCTTCCTTTGGAATTCGGTTGAACTGAAATTACCTTTAATTTAGCACGTTCATACTCGTAGGCACAGAGACAACTAAGGATTTTTACAGGACTTTCAGTTTCAGAGAAAAATGAAATCCGAATGTTTCATCGGAATACAAAGATAGCGTTTATTATCGCGTTCTTCGTATTATACGATTTCTTCTTGCATCCATCACGGTATAGCGATATAGCGTGAAAATTCTGACATTGTCACGAATAATTTAAAAGTTCATTATATCCCGGTTGCTATTATTATCAAGACAAACACGACGAACCTTCGTAAAACAATCCGGTCCACGGACGTCCGTTGATAGGTACGCGTTTGCCTATGTGCTGTTAATTAGTGAAATTTCCTCGTGTGTATAAACCATGTGCATCTGTTTGCACACATATGCGCGATGAGGGATCGGATTAATTCGACATTCGTTACGACCCGCCCAATAATACAACCTCTGATTGCGAGATCGAATTAAATTCGGTGAACCCCCGAAAATCGAGTAATTTTCCTGTGGAAATGCGCCGATTGCTACGTCAATCAACAACTTCCTTGCTTTTCTAATCACGATTCTAATCAGGTTTAGCAGGCGACCGAGCAATTAACGCGGACATCGGTCCCATTTCATCCCAACTTTCGCTGATTAACTGGTCGCGATGAGATATTCATCAACGGCGGCCAATATCTTTTGCTGGCTGAATAATTTTCTCTTTCGCTTCCAGACGCGGCTATGAAGTGGTTGAAAAATCGCTCGAATTTAGTCCGCGGTTTGCGATTTTTAATCTGATAATCGAGAAATCCTTTCGAAAACGAATCGTGTCTGGTTAAATTGGTTTTGTCTGGCGATAATGCAAAGGTAAAGTACGATTCATCTGTATAGGTAATGAGAAATTAGAAATTCCACGAGAAATAAATTTATTTAATAGCAGAAATTCGTGTGTACGGACTAAAGACAAAGACGATCCTCAATGTGACGGATGAGAAATTTATAAATTTATTTTACCGATTATTCTGAAAATCAGCGAACGTGTAGAAAAATAAGAAGAAAATTATGCGTTCCTTCTTATACGAAATTTCTAGAAAATCGTTTTAGTCGAATTTCCGCTCGCGAGTTATTAGAAGACGAGCGAAAACGAGTCGTATCGTATTTAACCAAATTGGTTTTGCCTGACGATAATGCAAAGTTAAAACACGATTCATCTGTATAGGTAATGAGAAATTAGAAATTCCACGAAAAATAAATTTATTTAATAGCAGGAATGTGTGTACGGGCTAAAAACAAAGACGATCCTCAATGTGACGGATGAGAAATTTATAAATTTATTTTACCGATTATTCTGAAAATCAGCGAACGTATAGAAAAATAAGAAGAAAATTATGCGTTCCTTCTTATACGAAATTTCTGGAAAATCGTAAGTTTTAGTCGAACTTCCGCTCGCGAGCTATTCGCGATAGTCCTCGTTCGCGATGAGATGTTCATCGAACACGACGAGTAGTATTAGAAGGATATAATGATAATTCTATTTTATTCCGGGGAAAAGAATAAGCGTAGGTGAGAGGGTAACTGAAGGCTCGTTTAGTTTTAATCCCTCGATCCCTCGTTTTGATATCTAATAGCTGGGTAATTGCTTAACCGAAAACTTCTTTGCTCGTGAAATTAGAGACGGGTAAAAAAATTAATCGCGTTTAATCAAACCAGTTCCTATTATTCGCCACAGAAATGCAATACCAGAGATTCTTCACGTTTAACAAGATGTAGTTCGATTAAACGATTTTCATTAGAAGCGATAAAAACTATCCGATAGGAGGCGGAAATTAACGATCGCTTTCGTCGGATCGTAACGAGGCCTCGGTGAATCGAAAGCATCGAAAACAACATTGTTAACGTCGATGCTCGGTCGCCGGATCGGCCTGTTGCATTACGCAAACGATAGATCGATTAATCCTCGCGTTTCCGAGTTGTCGACCGCTTCTCGAGGATTCAATTCGACCGACGAAAGGGTATTTAATCGCAAAGTGCGCCGTTATCGATAACATCGAACCAGATATTACGGAAATGCTGCGCGAATGCCACGAATTCAAATACTGTTTCCGCGTTGCAACGCCAATTTCAACGATCGCTTCTTCCTTCCGAATTATGAAGAAATCGCTTCCACTGCGTCGATCGATCTTCTATCGTTAGATTCGGCTGTCCGTGTATTTGTGGCAAATCTATTGGGTTTTTTTATGAGGAAACTTTCGTTTTGTATGAAAACAACGGATGCGCGACATTTTTGTTTTTTTCGTATTATTTTATCGAATTACGTATGATCGTAATAGTAGAAACGGAAGAAAATGGATCGCGCGTGATTCGGTAAAATAATAGAAAACGAAAAATGTCGTACGCTTATAGAAAAACTTATAGAAAATGGACACGGAATGTACATGGAATGTACGTAAATATACAGGGTGGTTGGTAACTGGCGGTACAAGCGGAAAGGGGTGATTCTGCGCGAAAAAATAAGTCGAAAATATAGAATAAAAAAATAAGAATAAAAAATATAGAATAAAAAAGTCGGATAGTAAGTTAATAGGTAGGAAAACACTTTGGTCACATTGGGTGTTTATCAAGATAACGTCAATCGAGACAACGATCTACAGTGAGATTCGTTATAACGAGACGCGATAAAGTGCACGCGTACCGAGCGAAAATTCAAAGTCGATTTTCTCGAAAACAGCAAAACAAAGCCTCGAACGACAAATTTTTATTCTATATTTTCCACTTCTTTGCCGACCACCCTGTATATTTGGAGACAGAACTTAAATAGAAATTTCCTGCGATAGACGATAGTTTCGGGTTGCAAATAACGTCGTTTATCATTTAATCGATAGTCGTTTGAAATACAATTTTAAGCAATTTACTCGAATTCCCTTTTTCGTTTCGCGCATCTTCTAAATCCCTGGATGTGCGTATATTTTCTAACTCCGTTTCTGCTCACTTTAACGTTTGCGGTGCGGTGTAGTGCGATCATTCCTCGCGCGATTGCAAGCCTCTACGATTCCGATTTCCTCGTTGGCGGTCGTAAGTTTTGTCGGCCAGAGGGAGAGAGAAAAATGAAAAGATGAAAAAGAAGAAAAATGAAAAGATGAAAAAGAAGAAAAAAACGAGGAACAGGCGACAAGAAGAGTTGGAAGAACAAAGACAGCGCGTAGGCGAGAGAAACACGAGCGAAAGAGTAGCAGGGAACAAAAAGGGTTAAAAGCAAAGTTGGCGAGGGTGTGGAGAGTGCAACGGCGCGAAATAAAAGGAAGAACAAACGCAGTGCGGGAGTTAGATGTCATTCAATCTCGTTCAGTGGTCCCCTCGCAGAGCCAGGCAAAAAATATTGTTTGTCATTCGTCGACACTTTTCCCATCCCGTTTCCACCTTTTCTCCGTCCTTTTCGCGGGGCTCGGCGCCATTCCCAGTCGCTTCGTTTAGGGACGTGTGCCTAGTTTTCGCGCGCCGGATAAAAAATCGGTTAATAGCCCCATGGCTGGCCGTGCGTGTCACGACGACTCGCGTAACTCGCCTGATCGAGGATTGGCTGCTTTGCGCCGAGCTTTGCGCCCGCAGCGTGTCGAAAAGTAGATTATACGCGCAGCGTGCCATTTCGAAGCGATCGCCTAAATGTCCGCTTGATTTTCAACGATACGAGAGGCGTTGAATCGTCGCTGATGCGAGTGTTCGTGAAAACACGCGGTATCAGCCTGATGACTGTCGTCGTTCCTGACACCGAACCTACCACAGCGGTCCAATCGACCGCTTGCAAATTTCTACGCAAATCTTACCATATTTCAACGTTATCAGATCGCCTGCTAATCTGTGACTTTTCGTAAAATATGCATTCGTTATTTATCTGTAGTTTGCTTTTCTTTCTCTGAGAAAAATTTAGTATACAAGAAGTGTAGGTAGGTTTAGTGCAACGCGCGATGAGCTCGTTGTTGCTAAGTAGCTACGCAAGTGTTAAATGGAAAATTGCCCAATCGTTGGATCCTACGTAACGATCTCGTGTCGTGCGTAGCACCTTGTCCAGAACTGACATCTTTGGATTTTTTATCTGGCGGAAAGTTGGAAGAAAACGTTCGTCAACGGTGATCCGACAGTGCAGAATGTTTGAAGAATCGGATAACTGCAACTTGCGAAGCTATCGCGTTAAACGAGGTAGAAATTTCTCGCTTTGAACGGTGCATCGCCGCTAATGGACATCGCAAGAAAAAGTTCGCCGCCGTGCCAACATCGTCTCAGAACTTTATTATCTTTTTCATATTCAAAGTCGTCTGGCTGTCGTACGACTGGCGCGTTTCGATGCGTCTTAACGCGTACTGTACGATGCAACGAAAACAGTACATGCCGTCTGGCAAAAACTACCGGCGACGTAAACAAATTCACGAAAAAAAATCGGAAAGCTTTTAAAGCCTTTCGAACGATGTTTGCAACGTTTCTCGCGTCGCTAAAAGTGAATCGGGCGTTAGGTGTCCGGTCTTGAGCGAGACACCCTGTATATAGAGATCGATAAAGTTAGAAAATACAGTCAACTAGTACGATATATATATATATATATGATATATTTCTTTCTTTCTTTTATGTACAAATATTTATATAAATATTTTGTTAGTCGATTTTTGTAACTTTCCTGGTCAAAAACTGAGTGGAAAATGCTTTGCGTGGAGATCTACAGTCGGATGTTTTTTTCAAAGTATTTTATTTCCTAAAACGTAAACGTCCGCTATAGCTGGAAGCGCACGTACGTAGATGCATATTCAAAGAACGATATTACATATTTAATGAATTAGAAGAAGCACGAGATTTTCTAAGAAGATTATTTTGTTGATTACGTTGATTGTTAGGGAGGATTCGCGAGTGCTTGTTTCGATAAATAATTCAGTCGGCGAAGTTGACCATTT
This sequence comes from Bombus confusus, assembly GCA_014737475.1. Taxonomy (NCBI): domain Eukaryota; kingdom Metazoa; phylum Arthropoda; class Insecta; order Hymenoptera; family Apidae; genus Bombus; species Bombus confusus. Next base: position 5,974,982 of record JACXIV010000041.1, read on the forward strand.
CTGGATGATACATGAAGACAGTGACAAATGAAATTTCTTTTTACCAACGCTGTCAACGCTGATCGTTGCATACGAATCGATCTTTACGAACGAACGAACCTGGTGTACTCCTGAAACTGTGCATTCGCCAGAAATTAAAGACCTATAATTGATTTTAACAATCTCTAACCACGATATTAAACCTTCGAACCCTAAAAGTTCGCTTTTCCTATTTATATTAGAAAATCTATAACGCGTTTATTCGATTGCCCAAAATAGCCGCATCTTTCGCAAGCAAAATTTCGATAAATCTGAATGGCGGACCTGCCATGTATTTTCTCTGAAGCGGTTGTGTGCCACTTTGCCCGCGCTTCTTAATCGTGGCAAGGTCTCTGGCTTTGTCTGTTCCCCGTCGCGTTCCAGCAAAAGCTACTAACGGAGCTGGCGGTATTATGCGGTAATTGGCTTTACTTGGCACTAGGACAAGTTTGCATTTAACCGGCCGCGAGCCATCGCGCACCGCCACTTGAAATTCCTTCACCTCCGGACGTGTGAAGAACCACGTGTACGTTATACACGATATCTTCGCGATAATTTCCATTCGCGACTTCTGCCTCGATAGCGATGGCACGAACCTCGCTTCGGTTACAAATTCGGTTCAATTCGATTTTTATTTTATTTTATTTTATGACATTCAAATACCGTATATATGAACGTGTTACTTAATCTTTGAGGAAGCTAACTACAGTAATGAAGAACCACGTGTACGTTATACAAAATATCTTTGCGACATTTTCCATTCGCGACTTCTGCCTCGATAGCGATGGCACGAACCTCGCTTCGGTTACAAATTCGGTTCAATTCGATTTTTATTTTATTTTATTTTGTGACATTCAAATACCGTATACATTAACGTGTTACTTAATCTTTGAGGAAGCTAACTACAGTAATGAAGAACCACGTGTACGTTATACAAAATATCTTCACGATAATTTCCATTCGCGACTTCTGCCTCGATAGCGATGGCACGAACCTCGATTCGGTTACAAATTCGATTCAATTCGATTTTTATTTTATTTTATTTTGTGACATTCAAATACCGTATACATTAACGTGTTACTTAATCTTTGAGAAAGCTAACTACAGTAATGAAGAACCACGTGTACGTTATACAAAATATCTTCGCGATAATTTCCATTCGCGACTTCTGCCTCGATAGCGATGGCACGAATCTCGATTCGGTTACAAATTCGGTTCAATTAGATTTTTATTTTATTTTATTTTATTTTATGACATACAAATACCGTATATATTAACGTGTTACTTAATCTTTGAGGAAGCTAACTACAGTAATGAAGAACCACGTGTACGTTATACAAAATATCTTCACGATAATTTCCATTCGCGACTTCTGCCTCGATAGCGATGGCACGAACCTCGATTCGGTTACAAATTCGATTCAATTCGATTTTTATTTTATTTTATTTTATGACATTCAAATGCTGTATACAGGGTGGTTGGTAACTGGTGGTACAAGCGGAAAGGGGGTGATTCTAGGCGAAAAAAGAAGTCGAAAATATAGAATAAAAAAAATAAGAATAAAAGAAATAGAATAAAAAAAAATCGGATAGTAAGTTAATAAGTAGGAAAACACTTTGGTCACATTGCAAGTGTTTATCAACGTAACGTCGATCGAGACAATGATCTACAGTGAGAAAATTCAAAGTCGATTCTCTCGAAAACAAAGCCTCGAACGACAAATTTTTATTCTATATTTTCCACTTCTTTTTTCGCCTAGAATCACCCCCTTTCCGCTTTTACCACCAGTTACCAACCACCCTGTATATTAACGTGTTACTTAATCTTTGAGGAAGCTAATTACAGTAATGAAGAACCACGTGTACGTTATACACAATATCTTCGCGATAATTTCCATTCGCGACTTCTGCCTCGATAGCGATGGCACGAACCTCGATTCGATTACAAATTCGGTTCAATTCGATTTTTATTTTATTTTATTTTATGACATTCAAATACCGTATATATTAACGTGTTACTTAATCTTTGAGGAAGCTAACTACTGTAATGGCTAAATTATGCGCTAAATCCTATTCAACTTATAGTTCCAATCTACCGATGAATCTAATCGATCAACGTTGCAAATTATCTGTGACGTATTTGTGCCCATCGCTAACCCGCGGAATAACGTACCGCAAATTTTCTGTTGCTGACGTTGACATCGCACACCTGGTCCTTGAAGGGCGATGCACGGTCGTATTGAACGCGTCCAACCGAATGTTGATGACTCGTTGACGAGGGTGATTGTGAAACGACAGTCGTTGAATATACAATGAATACAGGAGATCCAAATTTCACATATTTTTCAGGACAGTTTTTGTATAAAAATAAGAAACTAGTGAATTCGACAAAGTGGCAAAATCGAAAGATTTATATTGTTCGAAATATTAAAATATATTACTATAAGCGTTTACAAGCACTTGAAAATTCATAACAAAATTCTACACATAGATTTTACTTATTGTGTGTTCACTTTCATTCTAATGTCTCTTGAGCCTTCCAATCGCAATTTCTTCTCTTCTAGGGAAACGCAATTCTGGTAATGCAGGGTCGACTAATACCGAACGTTCAATTCTCCACGAAATTGCAAAAATTTTGCTCGTGCTAAGAAAGCTTACAAGTTGATTAACTCTCACTTTGGTGAGAAAATTACCAGCTAACCAGAATCAATTTGTTACGAATAAATTATTTGGTGTCAGTATATCAGTGCAATACGATATAAAATATAAAATAAAATAAAATGAAGAAGAGAGATGAAATAAGATTCAGAAAATGTGACAAGAAAATTCAAGGAAATTGAAAAACCTGATTCCTTGTAATTCCCAATTTATTTCAACGATATTGCAATATTATAACGAGACTATGCTCGAGTTTCTTTTTTTTAATGATCCAGTGTATGTATCTGAGGTAGAGGTGTATCTAAGAACAGTGTACTGCTTTATTAAAAAGACCGAATCGTGGATGACATGCAAGAAGCAAAGCCTGCAGGGCAGCTCAGAGAGAAACAGTGATGGATAGAATGTTCAGGAAATTTAGAACATAAGGAGTGTCGACAGGAATATTTCATGAAAAGAACGTGAAATTCGCCTATGGGGAGAATTGCTCCGTGCGGAGGGAAAGAATAACAAGGAAAAATGAATTCGACCAGCAAAGTGAACAAGTCGATGGAAATCATATGCAAGAAAAATTACATAGTCTCACGAACGAAAAATCGATAAAAGAAAGTTAAAACAGTAATAAAATAAATTTATACGATCCTGGTATTTACTTCGATCTATTTATTATTTTTATAATTAATTATTACTTTATATCGTTTAATTAATTTACAAACTTGGTTTAACCGCTATTGCTGGCGCACCAAATTAATCGCTGCTTGCATTATTTCCTAAATTTAATTTTCATTAATTTTATAAATTTAATTATTCCTTTTTAAATTATTTGTATAATATAAACGAATATCAATAAAGTTTTGAAAAAGATTCCTTGGCGAATCTGAACTTGGATAAATAAATGGATACAAGTTGCATTCACAAAATTAGATAAATTTTTCTATATGAATATCGCGTTATTCGATTATTCTCGATACGATATAATAATCCACAGACCAATCGTAATATAATCGCTATAATAAGGGAAGAAAAAAGGTTTCACAGGGGAAGTCTGATTCCATGTTCGACGGTACGAGAACGTGACACGAACTCTGCTTCCTTAATCTAGGAGATTCGAGAAGATCAAAGAAATTAGTTACAAGGTTTCCGAGAAATCAGTGTTGTAGATCGAAGATTCTCCAAGAAACTCTACAGCGAAGTTACGCTGGTAAAATATGGAGTGGGCATCGGTATCGATATTTATCTTATCGAAGTTATTTAAGTTTTCCAAGAATTCAAAAATTCATCAAAAAAAAAAAAAAGTAAAAAGATATTCCTCCTAACATCGTAAACTCACTGGCGCTGATAAATTATCGGCTAATAAATTATCATACGAAAGAAGTTTGATAACAAAACAGACCAAATTCTACGTTGAAATTTTACAAATTACGACTGGTATTTACCCATTATCCCAGTCCGTAGATAGATTTTTAACGCAAAATCGATTCAGCGATATTACAAACTGAAAAATTATTGCACGAGCGAGCGCTGGAATTAACAACAACGACAGACTAAAGCTTCTCGTATTTGGTGACTTTCAATTGTTACAATCAACGAAGAGCATTCCAGTTTACAGAAACAATTTCCTGCGATGCAGTAAAGTTTCCATCGTGAACCTTTTGTTTCGCGACTGATCCCCGGCTTTTGCGCCGGCTACCAGAACGCGAAAACAGAATTTTTCAACTTGCACGAGGTGCAGCTTGAATACTCGCGTTTCCTTTCTCGTGTTACATGGAAAACGCCCGACATTGTTGCACCGATATCGCTTCTGGGATAACGTTTGCTCTAGAATCGGTGCTTTCTACGTGTAAACACGGAGAACTTTCGCAAAAGCACACAGTTTCTCTCTCTCTTGCCTCTGTTTCTTTTTATTACACGATTAAAAGAGTAATTGGATTTTCTTCCGACTTCTTTCGGTTCTAGCAAAGCAAGAAAGCAGGAAAAGAACATCGAATGTATTAAGATCGCCCAGCTTTCCAACATTCTGCGGAATATCAAGAGAAACCTTTCAGACGAAATCGCAGAGAGGAATAATCCTTGCCATCCTGCGCGAGAAACGCGTGGAAAAGCAAAAAAAGTTAATTCTGCAGGTTCAGCAGGTGAATCTGCAGCAAACACGCTTGACGAAAAAAAATGTTGTATACGAGTTGGATTATACGGCGAGAAGCTATGGCGAGAGTTATTCACCATTTCTCTTCGAGTATTCGTGAAAAGTGGGATATTAAGCAAGTTATTAAGTAAATTACCGGCTGTAATCGAACGACCGTAAGATTACGTGTACCTGGGACACGATGACGAATTCGTTGGTTCGTCGCTTTAAATAAATAAAATAAAACAGAAACGATGGCTGAGGCATTTCACGGCCGGTTTGCCGGCACGCTAAGACGAGTCAAGATCCCGGTACTCGTCCGCCGCTTTATTTTGATCGCCACACGAAGCTGAAGAAGCCAGTTAAGGGACAACGGCTCGATGGCACCGAGTTACGGTACGTATTCGTGTCAAGATCAACGAAGAAGAAATCAACCACCGATGCCGTGGCGCGGTTCTAAGTAAGAACGTCCCCTGAGACGAGTGACGACGGCACGCGCACGCACACACGCGAAATATCACGAAGCAGTGGCGTGTAAAAATAATTCACGATCGCAGATGGCCCCACGAGGATGCGCCTCGACATGCATTTCTTTCGTCTCTTTCGTCGTGATTGTCGTTGGCCTCGTGTGCATCGTCGCGTCGTCTCTACGCGGCGGAAAAGTCGACGATGCGACGCGTGTTTCTTCAGCGGAGGTAGTCGCGTGTTCGTGCCAGTGACATGAAATTATCGAAGGGAAGAGAATAGGGAGCTCGGGCACTGGGTCAACTATTTTATTTTCGGCCATAATTTTGAAACGTTCGGCACAGCAGCGTTCACCGTGCACAACGACAACGCGTAGTATGTACGAGTTTGTTGAACAATTGCCCGCAGCAATTGCTAAACTTTTTCGCTGTTTCCAGACGTGACAAAGACGTTGCGTGTTGTAAACCAGCATTCGGATATATCGAAAGAAACATTTTTTTTTTTTTTTGCTCGATTCAAACAACGTTCGTTTCGTTATCGTTGGTAAAGCTTTTGTCAGAAATTTGTCTAAAAATAATATAGGGAAATTAATGGACACGATGGAAAATTAATTAATGTACGTGCTAGCGTAAAATCGCATAACGCAGCGAGTTATTTTCCCTCGATATTATTTACGTGCAACGCGATGCCTGCGCATCTATTCGCGTATTTGTTTATTCGTAAATCAGCGGTATAGCGCGTCCGGTCCAAAATCCGTCTTTTAAAGACACGACAGCGTTTTAAATATCGATCGACTACTCCCACCTATCAAACGTTAATCAAACGTTAATCAAACGTTAATTCTCCGCGCTTGTATTTCTCATATTATACTCGAACGATGTTCCATCGATTTACATCAAGTTACGTTGTAATATCAAGTCACTTCTCTCGCTTGCCGTGATTCTCGTGCATTTCGAAATTTCACCTCGTAATAAAACGGCTCGCCAAAGTATTCGAATACTTCTAGAAACCTTCTATGACTACGTACGCGCACGATATGTTACCAAGCGTTACGTACAAATTTCCTGTGATAACTGTTCGAATACGTCCGTGAGCCCACCATTGTATCTTCCCCTTTTGAAATTACGCGCGCAAAAAAGTCCGATGGCGCGAATGATTTAGCAGCAATACCGGAAATCAAGATTTATTTTCCTCGCAGTTTGTACTTTTACAATGACGTTTCAACGAAGCTGCCGCTCTTGTATTTCACATTTTCACCATAACTTTTTAGTAGCGCTTCAAACGCCGCTTCCGATTAAGCGAAGGTACGCACACGCGCGAAATGCGAGTAAAAACGCAGAAATTATAGTAAAATTAAAAGAGAGAGAGAGAGAGAGAGAGAAAGGTAGAAGGAAGAAGAAGGAGGAAAGAATTAAAAGAGCGTAATGAAAGTGAAATAACCGGAGCGAAAGAGCAAGGAAGATTAACGCGTGATCTGTGGTAGAGGTTAGGGCAAAGAAGGTTATAGCGTAGGTAGAGAGGTTAAGGGCGACGCCGAGGAAATAAAACTCCGAATGACCTACATTTATATAACATTTTTTGCCTCGTTATACCCGTGATAACGTCCTGGCAAAGTTTGAGACACCCTGTGTGTTATGTATCTCGTTGAATATTGAAAATAGTACGGACGAGGAAACGCCGGAAACGCAGAGAGAATACGTGCAGCGTGTTTCTTACGTACGCGTAAAAGTAAACTGGCAACGTTTTTGCCTGGTTGCCTGTGTCGGTGTCTGTGTTACCGACACGAAAACCAGGAGGTTCGAAGCAACGTTACGGGCATAGAATTTACAATCGGTCCGATTCATTCGTTTGCCTGGCCGCTGATGAATTTCAAGTATACCGGAAGCATCGGCGAATTAATATTTCGCTTAGTTTCTGCATCGTGTAATGCCATTATTCTGATTAAAATTGCGAAACGGAAGAAAACTGGCGGTGCAACGGTGTATCGTGAAGATCACGCGAAAGCGCCTCCACTGCCTCTGGTAAAAGTATGTTTCATTTATCAACTACGTTGCTGATTAAGGCAAATGGCTCGCTGAGCTTTAAGCACGCTACGTTAAGCTTTTAGCGTCGAATGAGTTACGCGTCGATATGAAAAAAAAAAAGATTATAGGATTATACGGTGGCTGCAAGAGGCATTTGCACATGTCCTTATTTTTCCATTGAGGCGCGTTTTTATCGGATTCTGCGTTTCATGTTCGTAGTATCAAACGTTTGTAGCCGTACGAGAGAAATTACTACCAGCCAATACGAAATTTAATATACTCGAATTTAGGTGATCGATATGTAAATATGATAGGCGATGGTGTGCAAACACTTTTTGCAGCCACTGTATATTCAAACTGTATTTAGCGTTCAGATATTTTTAGACTCGGATGCTCGAGTGATTAGACAACGCTGGGGTGCTTGTAAAATTCGATACTTAGAAGTCATTTACCGAAGTATCCAAGTATTGAAACGTTCGAGTACTCTGTAACCGGCAACTTAAATGTTAACGTTTTTAAGTACTTGCACATACTATGAGCGCGCGTTATAAATACCAAGATACTTGCGAGCAATCGGGTACTCGAATGCTCCGGTATTTCACCTCTAAGGCTTCGAGTGCTATAAAATTATAATACAGAGTAGAGAAACAATGTCGATTCAAGAATTTGTTTATTCTAGAACTGGTAATTTTTAAAAGTCTGGAATAATAAATAATAAAAGTAGTTCGTGTTGGAAAAAAGAGGGAACAAGAAACCTGCTAACCGAAACGCATGGTCATAATTCCCGTTGAAATTAAGAACAGGCAACAGAATTTCCAAAATAAATAGAACGACGTGTAAAATGGAAATATCTGCTCTAGATTTGAGGCAACCAAGGCAGACACGCGGCTGTGCAAGTGGACGAATGAATGAATAATGAAAAAAGCGACGAATTAAAAGCTAACAAAGTATTGATCGCGATGAATGCATGAATTTTAGAATGTCGACACGGCTACATGTATACGTGTATGTAGGAAACCCAAACTATTACCTTGCTCGTCCATTTCCGCTGCATAAACGCTTCGATCGTGCACAGAGTGCATCATTTATCCGACCGTGAAATCTATCAAAATTTTTCTCGTGCGCGACAATGTTAAAAAGATTACCCAGCCGCATTAGCATCTCCGTCGAACGCTGGCGAAATCAAAATATTGTTTCAATTTCATATGTAATTCTCTACGGGAAATACGGGAAATTGTTGGAAGAATGCTGCCTTTTCACACTTTTCTGAAAAATTCAATAATTTCATCGTCGAATATTAAGTACCATCGAAATATATCGACGATTTAATAGGTAGAAAAACGAAATCCAAATAATTCTCTTTGCCCTGTTATTGCTTGCTGTGTCGTGTCTGCTCTACCGATACCAAAGTGTAACGAAATTGTACAATAGCTATATTGTTACAGATTAATAAATATCGGAATATTTCGTGCGATACTAATAACAAAATTCTGTTCTTCTAGTACAAACAGGATACAAAGAAATGATTCAACAATGATTTTAAAGGCAAGAAGGCAGAGCGTGTAGGAGGGAGAGGAACAGGTAACTTTAAGAATAGAAATTGAAGCCCAAGTGGATTAACCCGGATACCGACCAGACACATCCATCGTTCGTTGCTATTCAAAATAAACCTTGGACGGATGATAGGATCAAACTGCGATCCATTTGAAAGAATTTACATACCTCAATGGTCGACAAAAAAGAAAACATTGACAAATTACTGCAACAATTGCAACAGAACGACTGTGATCGTGTTCCTTGCGCAACAACCATCGATATTTCGCATATTCTACGAGATTTCTTTTTTAGATTGTTAATACGAACGAGCAATGAAATTGCTTTATTGCACGAACATGGAAAAATTGATTTTTGACGATAAACGTGACATACGTGTTTGATTGGGAAGATTTGTATCCCTTCTAATTGAATGAAATTCATTTCCTGACAAAAATACGGTAATTTGTAAATAATCCATAAAATACTTTGTTCGTCAAGAAAGGAAGCAAAGAAAAACGATCGCTCGTTTCAACGAATATTTCCTTTCCGCGGAGTTTTTTAAATTCTAAATAACGAAATATGCGTCGGATACGTATTACGCGAATTATAGTTTTTTTCCAGTAACAAAACTTTCTTTTTCGAAGAAACCGATATACCGTGGATCGAATCCGCGGTATATGCCGCTTTTACGTGACGCGAGGAATATTTATCGAGGATCGGAAAATACCGTAATATTCCATTAAGTTAATTTTCACGAGACGCAGACGAAAAATTAGACTTTAATGGGAGTTTTGCATGAGAAGAACGAGCCCGGTAATCTATCCATAGTTCGTTCGATTTTATTCGAAATACGGTATTTGCATTGGCTAACTGATTAATATTTTCCAGCTGTACGTCGTTGTTATATGTTAATTTATATCTATTACTGTTTACATTAAACGTTACAAAACAATGGAGAAGCAAAGGAGGAATAAGAAATAAAAATCAGATTTGCGAAATATTTCAAACAGAACGATAGAAAATACGAAATGACTTTGTCAAGAAATTATTCGACAGTATCCCAAAGGAAATTTGATATTTTTAACGAAAGAGTGAAAAACAAGATTACGGAAAATATCAAATTATTCCAATTTCAATTTCTAGAAACTATCGCCAATCCTTGGATTAAAATATCAATTGTTTTTAATCGATCGATATTACATATTTTCGTTCGCCGCGTGACCTGACATTTTTGTATCGCGAGTCAGCTTTCAAAATCAATTTTGTCACGAGAAAACTTTGTAACTTTTCCTGCGCATATTTCGTGACCGTTGGCGCACGCCATTCTGACAGCAACGAAGTTTACAATTTGCATTCTGTGCCATGACGTTGTAATTGAATGTGAATCACGTTGAGCTTTCGTGGAAGCGCGATCTAAAAGCAGGCCAGTCGTGGCGAAATTTTCAAAGAAACTCTACATCACTGCAAATCTTTTTTTCATCGAGAAGAAGCAGCTCCTTTTTCCCTATAGAAATTCCCTCTACTTACATGGAAATTCGGAGATGCAAAGATGCACGGCACACGTACGATGCGCAAAGATATTCGAAATATCCAAAGTACACCTACTCGTTCTAACATTTAGCGGGAGAAATGTCTGTTCGAAACGTTTGACGCGGCGGTTCGTACAGCGTTCTCAATATTAAAACCGGTTCTGGCTGTGTGATCAAGCCTAAAAGGTAGAAAACTTGCGAGAAATTTAAGGTTGCAGGAGAGGGTGTTTCGCTCTTTGCGATGGACGAACGCACATCGAAGAAGAAGAGAGAAAGAAGACAACAGGAAGCAGTGAAATGCAAAGTAGAACGAGAATCACATGCAGGAGAAGCCGTCAATTAGGTCGTCGAATGGGGTCGCAGCACGGTGTGTAAGTACAGTTTTCCTCGGATAAATCATTTTCTGTTAAAAAGAACACGGCGAGAAAGGAGGTGAAATCACGGCCGAGCCACGTTCGCAAATACGGACGCGAGGTAAATTTCGAAGAAGCGGAAAGAGGGAAAAAAGCGATCCTTTAATTTTAGAACACGAACGTCAGTTTCGTGGCGTGAAAAGTACGCGGCTGTCGAAGTAGACGGTCTAGGATGATATTCGACGATTAATTTATGCATCCGATTTCGTAACTTCGAAGCATCGATCGAGGCAAGTTTTTGTTTTGTCAGATCATTTTTGACTGTGGTGAAATTTTCCATCTTTGCGTTTCACGAACTTGGTGAAGAACATCTCTTCCGTGATCTTCGTGTCGCGAATCTGGAAATTTTCCATAAACACGCGACTAAATCCGCGGACTACGTACGAGGAATTTTGAAAAAAAGACACGGTGCTCTGATATCGAGAACGTGTTCGTGGAAAGTACACAACGACAGAGTTGCCGAGGCAGACTCGGCGTATGCAAAGCAATCACGGATATCACGCAGCCGTAGAAATTCGAATTCAACTTTTCGTTAGAAAGTTACAATGCTAAATGTGTTCGTATCCAGCAGCCGCCTGCCACCAGAACCAGGTAACTACGTAATGCATACTGAACGGTACGTATGCGTCTCGAAATGAAATACGACGTTATAAAGCACTCCGCTAGGAGAAACAGGCGTGTCAGAAACCTAATATAGTTGTATCTCGGCTGAACGCAATAATCGCTGTTTCACGTCCGCGTATGAGAATCTTTTATTCGAAGAATGCTTATACCACGAAAATGTGAATCTTCGGATGAATTAGGAAATCTACGAGGAGCATTTAACGAGCGAAAGGGTAAATTAAATTAGTTAGATTTTTTGCATTAATATATATAATAATAAATAAAAAATATATAGATAATAAATGGATATAGTAAATTAAATAAGTTAGATTTGTTAAAGTTACAGACGCAGGTTTGCAATTGTTCTCGAAATCTGTCGAATGTTGCACCTACATACGTATATTAAGCTACCGTAGATACGATTTTTTAACGTGGCGGAATAAAATACAAATATTACGAGTAGTTATAAACGACATAACGAATTCGTAATAAATATACTACAGAAAAACAGTAAGAAATTTATTATAAACTTATAGATCTATTCGTTTTTGATACGTCGTTATGCGAATTGAATAGAAAATGTTCAAATATGTTGAAAACAAGAATACTATGAACAATCACCTACAATTTATCACAAGTCTATCATAAACTTATTACTCCAACATTTCCTATGTAGTCAAGCACTATACAAATTTCCAGAACGTAACTTACACTTAACTATGACACATCTACAGTACATATGAATCCTCGGATGAATTAGGAAATCTACGAGGAGCATTTAACGAGCGAGAGGGTAAATTAAATTAGTTAGATTTTTTGCATTAATATAAATATAATAATAATAAATATATATTATAGATAATAAATAGATATAGTAAATTAAATAAGTTAGATTTGTTAAAGTTACAGCGACAGGTTTGCAATTGTTCTCGAAATCTGTCGAACGTTGCACCTACATACGTATATTAAATTTCCCATTAATTTTATTAATAACGTGCAGTTAGTTCTTTGTATTCGCAACGACAGCTGCCGTAGATACGATTTTTTAACGTGGCGGAATAAAATACAAATATTACGAGTAATTATAAACGACATAACGTTATTATTCGTAATAATATTACATATTCGTAATAATATTATTATATATTCGTTAATATTCGTTAATATACGTAATTCGTAATAAATATACTATAGAAGAACAGTAAGAAATTTATTATAAACTTATAGATCTATTCGTTTTTGTTACGTCGTTATGCGAATTGAACAGAAAATGTTCAAATATGTTGGAAACAAGAATACTACGAACAATCACTTACAATTTATCACAAGTCTATCATAAACTTATTACTCCAACATTTCCTATGTAGTCAAGCACTATACAAATTTCCAGAACGTAACTTACACTTAACTATGACACATCTACAGTACACGCTGCTAACATCACTCATAGTGGTATTAGGTTGTCCCGAAAGTTTCTTTCGTTTTACAAGGAAACAATGGATGCACAACATTTGTCCTTTCATGTTATTTTATCGAATTACGTATGATCGTGACGATAGAAGTGGAAGAAAATGGATCGTAGAAAATTCAATAAAATGATATAAAAGAAAAAAATGTCGTGCATCTATTATTTCCTTATGAAACGAAAGAAACTTTTCGGACAACCTAATACTTCGTAGTAATATCAACTACGAGTTAGCCAACGTTAACCAGCAACGTATCTTACTCATCTTCGATTTCTACCACCACGTACGTAATCTTCTGCTACGGTACAAGGAGATTGTACACAGAGATCCTCGTGATCAGTATACGATTCGTATACCTCATTGATCCAGCCGATTAAATCAAAGGATTCGAAGGCAATTTACGATGGCTGTTGGCGACAGCAAGTATTTGGAATTCGCTTGTCCAACGCAGGTCGAAACAAACGTGATAAAACACAGGACTTACGCCTCGGCTTAACTCTTTCGTTCTGCTAATCTCCGAATTCCCAACCACCCACTCGTTTTCTATTATTCTCTCGCGTTATTCGGCGTTCTGGTAGTCTTGTTAACTTGTAACTGCTACGATTTTTACGATAGGTACAACGCGACGAATTCGTAAAGCTTCGACGAAGAAATTTGTAGAAGTCGGTCGAAAATAACGAATAACAACGTGACGACGTGAATAATTCTTGGATTCCAGGTTTCGTGGAAACAAGATTCGTTGAAAGTGATTATTTGATGATATGATTATTTTTTATCCTGGCTATTTTCATAGAAAAATATTTCCCACGTTTCCCTATATCTATTTCCTTCGAATAAAAATATTTCATTCCGATATTGTATCCTTCCGCGTTCACTGAAATACTACGTTCTACTATATATACATTTTTATAATACCCGTGATATTTAATAAATATTTTTTCTTTCTGCGCAAGCTTTTTCTTGAAACGTTACTCTCATAGAAAATTTTATTACGAACGCGTTCTCAAAATTTGTTCGTTTCTCGCGGTGTAACTATATGACGAAGAAAGAAAGGAAAAGAATAACGAAAGATCGATAATATCGTAGAATTCGCTTGGAGAACTTGGCTCGAAAAAAAAGCCGCAATTTTGTTTGTGACGTTAATTAGAATTCCCCGCCTTAATTAGAAAAGAAAAGGATGGACGAAAAAATGGGAAATGACGAACGTATACCGGTTTTGATTCTGGGAAAAGAGAAGCAATAACATTCCCTGTGAAACAGCCTGTAATCCGCAATAAAAAATTAAATCCTCGCTGGGATTCGAAGGCGTTGGCTATTTGTAGCGGTGTTACGCTGAAATCCCTGCAAGTGCGAGCTATCTGGTGTATCGGTGGAAGGCTTAGAAATAAATTTAAGAGCTCGGCATTCGAGAACGTCGTACGTCGCCGCTCTCAATAGGATATCGCTTTTCTAAACGGATATTTATTGCCACCGCTTTTATTGACAGTTAATAGCGTGACACAGGAAGGAGCAATCTCAAAGATCGACTATGATTTACAATTTTCCAAGGTAATCATCGTTTTCTTCATATGGCCGATTAGAATTATATCATCTGCGTTTATCTCTTTCTTTTTTTTTTTTTATCGTGACGAATTAATCGTTAAACTCCGCGTGAAAATAAAAAATTGCATTCGATCGTAATATAATTTCTCGCGTACCATAAACGAGGATAACGAGAGTCGAAATGGAAGGGAATTTAATAAAATTGCGCAAGATGAAAAATCGAGCGACGTCGAGATCGGGACGTCCGAGAAGGCTGATAATTCGCATGCAGTTTTCTTTACCGTGGATTTATTGCACGTTGCATTTTCACGCGGTGGACAGGAACGTTGTATGAAGTGAAACGTGAAAAACGAGAAGGCTAGAGGAGCTGGGCTAAAAGCATCTAAAACGCTTGGAAAAGCCCCGCTGAAGTGGCGTGCTTGATCGAATCAAGTTACAGATCTTCTTTACCTCGCGCCCAATACTCGTAACGAAGAAAAAGAAATCCTTTCAGAACTTTATAAAGTCCCGCTCTCTTCCACGTCCGTTTCCTTTCACGCCACCGTAAATTCCCACGTAACAAATCGAACTTGTTAAGACACCACAATACAAAATCCCCTCTTTTGTCACGTTCTTTCCATTCGTGCTTTATTAATCTTACGCAAACCCGATATCAATTTATAAACGTCCATCGTATTTTATTCTCTTAGGGGAATCTTCCGATCGATGCGAATTTTCGAAAATCACTTTCTCCGCTTTATAATTCGTTTGATTATGATTTTATCGAAGAAATTATTCTAATTGTCCCTTAATTTACTCAACCATCTATTTTTTATTTTTCTATGGTCATCTATTCGTGATCGTAATAATATACGTTTGATCGATATTTGTGGCTAAGATCATCCAAATGTCGTTAAAAACGATCAAGGTAATTTATTCGTATCGAAATGCGATGATTTCTATCGTTAATTTAATCGACTTTGTAAGATTTTATAACGAAGCAGTAAGATAAGGTATCTATGGGGAGAAGCATAATCGCGACGGAAAATAGAAATTAATAAAGTTTGCATGGCGAACGTTTATCATCCGTCAAGTGTTGGTACAAGAGCATAAAGTATTTATACACGTGCAGCGGCTTTTATTATCGCAAAATGATCTTATGCGCAGCATAGTTGAGTTATTTCGTCATCTCGGACAAGCATGGCCCATAAACGCATCGTAAACTTTCCAACTCGTTGTATAACGAGATGTCAAGCTTCCTCGAAGGGAAGTAGGAAATTAAATATAGTCATATCCCGTGGCGAACTTGAATAAAAATAAATTGCATCCATCGTTGGATCCAGCTGCTAATGCCTCGAGAACACGTCGATGTGTATCGAACAAATTCTGCGAAGTTCTTACAATGCAGAGAACACGCTTTAAAATCCGCTGAAAAACGTCTTAAACAGCGGAGAAAAAATTCTTAAAATCCGATTCGAGCGACGAGTTAACTCGTCCTCCTCGGCTGACAGCTTCAGTTCCATTTCTTCGATTATGATCGCAGAAATATAAATTTCCGCACTCTATATATTATTTCAAACACAGCGACTACTAAAAGATATTTGTAAACGTCTTCATCTTGCAACGAAGCGTTCTCTTATGAAGTATTACATTTCACTTCCATAGTACCAACATTTTTATTGTTAGGATTTCACGTACTTGTGCCGGTGATTATGAAAACGGCCAAGTCGAGGTCCTAAAAACAGATTTGTTTACCGCTTATGTTGCGTTACGTCTATTTGCAATAACGACGAAACCATCTTTGGTTGCGTCGTTAGACAAAATTCGGTTCACGCGTCGATCGCAAAACTTCAGATACCTCGAGACGAAAAATATACGACGATCTATAAGGCGCCACATTCTGTCCGGATTTGCATGTTATTACAGTTCAGGCGTTACGAGATTATAAGTAGCGAAAGCACAGAGAATAAAGAATATAAAATCTAGGTATTTCCTAGGATCAAATTTAAAGTTACAGGTCGTGGGACCAAATGTTAAGTACGAGAGATGTCAAGCTTGGCGGTTGGAAAAGTGGACCGTAATAGATACCAACATCGAATTTTTGTAATCGTATAAAAACACCACTAAATGATACGAAATTTACCGTGACATCCAATTAACACTAAACCTACCGACGCTTGTTGTATATTTATCAAACGCTCGCGATTTTTCTTACAAAAAAAAAAAAGCAAACTAGAAACGGATACCAAAGAATACATTGTATTCTTCTGTGTTTTATGAAAAGTCATAGATCAGCAACCGATCTGATAACGTTCGAATATAGTAAAATTTATGTAGAAATTGGAAAGCGGTCAGTTTGTCCGCCATGGTAGGTTTAGCGTTAACTAAATACAAATACGACATAAATACGATAATAAACGTGGAAACACGTAGATGTACAAATACTTTTTGTAGCCATCGCGTAAGAAATAATTGCGCAGAATCAGAGACGTTGCAGCGTCGATTGGTTGGATTTGTTATAAAAGCGAATCTTACGGAACCGTAGGAGAATCACAGATGGACTTACCGAAGGAGATGAGGCCGCTGTTCAGCATCGACAGTTTAATCTGGCTGGGAATGGAGGCGAGGCTGTGGCCAGGATTAAGATGACGTTTCCTCGGTGGTTTTTCCGGCGCTCTGGGCGCGCTTCTGCTTCTGTGATGATGATGGTGCTTCCTGTGCGAGTGCGAATGAGAACCGGCGGCGGTCGAGGTGGCACCGGTACGATCTGAACCGACGCTACTTAAACCGAGGACGCCACCGCCGGTCGACTGCGTTCGCAGCGACGACATTTTCTGTAAAAACAAATGGGATTGTGCTTGTTACCGAACTGTATCGACGTACAGTGACATTGTTGCGAGGAGACACTGTTCGAACGCTAATCGTAGAAAACTCTTACGAATTTATCGTGTACCTACGTACAGTTACTGACAAATGTTGACCCCTTGCCGTGCCTTAGCGAGTCTCACTCGCGATGAAGATTTTGGCCCGAACACGAACGTCACGAGTCAGACTCGTGAACAGAAAGTCGGGGACAAACAAACAACGTGATATAACGATTGTAATCGAATGTTGGTTGCTATCAGTAAACCACGAGAGTCAGTCGCGATTCTTATAATTGAATTTTTTGCTTGTAATATGCTATTTATTTTCAGGCGTAGTTATTATTACATTGCTTAGGACAAAATCACATTTGAAGACTCTCGAATTTCTATCCAAGTATTGTTTAGTTATGGAATATAATTTTGAAACTGTCATCTATTACGAAATATAATATAGTTGTAATATCTATAAAGAGAAAACGGATTAGAGTTTACTTCCACAACAACAGTTTCGCGTAAAACTGACTATATCACAGGTATTTACATTTCGGCTCGTATTGTGACTGTTCTCGAGCATCAGTCTGGTTTGTTTATTACATTTTCACGTCTACCGCTTGGGCCCGAATTTCGCCGAGCTAAATGGCACGGGAAGGGGTTAAGAAATATTAACGATCGCTTGAACCGAGATATCGGTTATCGATCTTTTATCTGTAACATCCAAGCGGAAATATATTATAATATATTACAATAATGTATTATAATAATGTATATGATTATGATATATTATAATAACGTATATGAGTGATATAATGTCTACCGACTTTCGTCGGTAAGCGTATGTACGTCGTACGAAACTTTTCGAAATTTCATCGATAACGTAATGAGACACGAGCATCGTGATTGACGTTGGCAAAATTGGAAACTGCGTAAGGTATATAAAAGTCACAACACATACGTTTAGTAAAAAGTTGCGAACCGATTTGTAACGTTTCCGAGAGACGTTCAACGCGAAATTGAAACCGAGAAAAATCTCGCGTGGTAATAAGAATCTTTTCTTATTGAGATCACAGCAGAGTGAATTCTATTTATTTCACTAGAATTATAATTACGCATTCTATCGTTGTTCTATCATTGAGCGTACCTGTATTGGGAATGAAACTGTTTCTATTTATAATAAAATATGTAACCGACTAATAATATGAAAAGACGATAGTAAGAATAGGAGTTTATTTTTCAATTAATATCAAAAAGTCGTAAGAGTTGACTTTCTGCGCATTGGAGTGATAAAGATTCTTAATAAACTATGTTGTAGCTACGCAGCGAATGGTGTTACACAGATGACGAACGTATGCTATAACGAAAACAGTTGCGCGAATGACAACAAACGCGACGCAATGTTATAGACGACGCGACGCAGCGCGACGTAGTTAAGAAAAAAATACAGTTGATCGTCTTTACGTACATATTTTCTCTGCAAAGGTTCGTAGACTAAACTTTCGAACCGCGTAAAGAGAGAAAATAAGCATATTCTTCTACATTATAAATTTTCTGCTACCCCTCGAATAATATGCTTTTATATTTCATTCTTCTTAAATTTATATATAGAATGCATAAAAGTTAAACAACTGCGTTGCATAAAATTTAATAGTATCGTGGTAAATGTAAGGGTATATTTTAATATACCCTTATATTTTTCATTGTGCGGATTTTTAATTTTACATGCAAAGAATTAAAGTACTGATACACGATACGTTGTAACATTAATATTATCTTCATTTATTCCGGTACTAGCATTATTACACTGGCCCGCTTACTTTCAGTGGACAGAAAGTAATTCGATTATTTAAAAAGTTATAAAACCGTGTAAAACGTTGCGTAAAATATCGCTTCATATTTTTAACGAACGAAAGAATATTTCCGCTACTGAATTTTCCCAGGTTCCAAATTAACGTGTAAATTACTATTAAGTAATTAAGTATTATTACATATCCACGCATTCGTTTTCAATAAACACAAAACAAACAATCCGATTGTCTCAAGCCCCTAAATTTGCCAACGAAAGGGAGAAAATTAAAAATCCCTTTCATCTATCGCAATCGTCGTTAAATTCCACGTACTATGCGCGTATGTACAAATGATCGAATCGTGAGGGTACCTGAGGGAACTGGTGCGAGTGTCGAGAGATTGGAAGTTGTAGGACAGGCAGAAGAGCAGTTCCTCGCGGTACGACGGCTCGCGAGGTTCTAAGGCTCGAAAACTACTCTAGCGTCACGCGAAACACTCTAATTTCCCCCTCCAACGCAATTTCCGAGGGTTGCTTCAGCGGCAACAAGGGGACATGGAAGAGGAATTTTTGGCGCGTTTCTTGAATGGAACGTACGTTCCATGACTATCTGCCTAGTAAACTAGGGTAACTGACCTACGACCGCGAGTTTGCTGCCTGGTGTTTGACATTTCGGAAAATTTACGACGCACCGGATAGGCGTAGATTTTTGTAGAAATCTGCCTCGCCGTTTGTACCTTACGCTACGAATTTGTATTTCTCTCACAAGCAATAATCCGGATTTCCTCTTGATTCTTCGGCTGCTTGTAGAATATACAATATCGAACTTTAACGTTTATATTTAATCTCTTGGCGTCGTGTGTATATAAAATAATTATATAATAATTCCTATTTGGGGATCACGGTCGATGCTATGAAATATCTCTGCCTGCATATATATCTTTTGAGAAGACGAATTCGCAAATTTGCTTCAACGATCCTCAATGCACTACGAACATCGTATTTTAGAATATACGTCTCTTGACTTGGAAAAAAATAGGAGAATATAGAATAATTTGGTCGTTGTCGTCGTGATTCCACTATTGTTACGAGCTATTTTACACCGTACGTTACCGAAATATCCCAATTCTCAGTTGCCAGTAATTTCAAATAACGCTGTAGAAGCTCTCAGGGAAAAATTCCTATCGTAGAGATTGACAAAGGATCGTCAACGATCGCGTTCGCATATGTAAGCCCAAAGAACACGGTCGCACGACGCACGCGTGAAAAGCCTGTTCTTCGCCGTATTCCGTTTGCCAATTAGCCGAGCCTGTTGTCTCTGTTCTCTGGCACTCGACTCGCGCGGATGTTCGAACGCAGCCTCACAGTCAGTCGCTGAGACACGGCACTCCTCTAGTTTTAGATCAGCCAGGCTGCAGTGGAAAATCGACCGCGAAATTTAAGGATCCCGCGTTCTGCTGAGATCATGGTGTCGCTTGATCGGAGAATACAATGAGACGTTCAGACCGAAATACGCTACCAAGACCGAGAACTTTTGGGTGAAGGTTCGTGTACCGGGTGTGTCGATCGATTCGTCGACTTTCTGTACGCGTTAAGCGTCTTCCATTCGATATACGTAAAATACACAGGAATGTTTAAAATTCGTAATGCGCGGTATTGATTCAGATTAATTTAATCTTCTAAATTTCTTCTAAATTTGTAGTATATTTTTCTGCTGGTCATTGAGGTGTTTCTGTGTGAAAATTTCTTCGCCTGTGAGTGGTTGAAATAGTCGAGCGTATTAGTTTCACGATAGGAGTGAAAGTGGGCCACGTTGAAGAAGGCACGTTATTTTACTTTAACTCTGGTATCAAGGGAATCTAGAAAAATCGAACTTACGCTTGATCGCAAAACAATAAGAACTAAAAAAAAATATTTATGTTATTAATATTATAATAATAAAATATTTAATAAATTATTTATATTATTTTTCGATCTTCTTAATTTGGATCTTAAATGTGCACAGTGGCTTCCATTGTTATTCGGACATTCTTTAAAACGGACCAACTTTCTTGAAATTCAATCGAACGACTCGAGATCTTTTGGAAAGTTAGATCGACTAGTTTGCTCGATGGCGTGCAAAAAGAATTTTGACACAATTACAATTAGTCGGAGTCGCAAAGAAAGAGGCGAAGGTCGCGCTTAATGCAACGAAAATTTGATCTCGATTTTGTAGAATTATTACAGTCTATTTTCTATAGGTTTGTTATATTGATTGGTTTCGAAATACAGGAAATATTTTCCTTTGTTTCGTTTCTCGATTTCGGGTCTTGCATCGGCGGTTGAAATTGAAATGTTTGTTTGGAAATACAAATTGCCGTTACTGCCACGAATGGAACAATTTTTCGACAGTTGTTGGAAATTTTTTGATTAACTCCGAGCTCTGACCGAATGCCAGATTTCTTCCGGTTTACTGATATTAGTTTCGGGTCAATGCTGAAATTATTTTTCCATAAAACGATATTCTATACGTTTAGTGTTTGATTTTGGATTATACGTACAGAATATGTTACTTCGATGCCTAGCGTATTCTTTTACGTAAAATATGATAAATTAAATGAGTAACAGCCAATAGGTGAAACATCGAACTTGCGAATAGCAATAAATAAAGGAATCGCGAGTGATGCATAGAATAATAAATGACGCGAGATGTAACATCGCCGAGTTTCATAAAAATTCTAACGACGCCAGCGTGAAAGCCGCTTCTTCGCCTTCATTTTGTCGTGCATAAAATAAATTAATTACCAGTGATCGAACGATAATTACGGGCCAATGTAAAATCGATTTCGTACTTGATTTATGAACAATTGGTACGCTGCGTACGGTTTCATAATTATAATCCGGCGAAAATCGATTCTTCCACCCATCTCTTCTTTTTACCGCCCTACGATATTAACGGAGAATTTTCACGCGTGAAATGAACGCATTGCCACGAATAACTCGCTCGTGTTCCTCTCGCGGCTGTCTGTGTCGTTCGTGCAGACTTTTTCAAAACTCAAACGTACCCTTCGTTCGAAGATACATTGTATTGCACGCAATGTAAATTTAGCCTGCTAATACAGAGATTTTCCTGTCTTTCCTCGAATTATACCGTACCAAAAATATCCCTAGGATAGTTGCGTAACGCGCGATGACTGTACGCGCAAGAATCGTGATAATCTCTTGTTATACAATGACGTTACGCTTCATCCGTATCGTTTCGTATTTTTCTACTCGTATCTCTGCAATTTATAATCGTGCCGTACTGCGTATACTTGGAATCTGGCAAAAAATAATAAACTCGACAACGCGTAGGCCTACGTGCGTATGGCCTTGAAATGGAGTAATTGTGTTCCGAGAAATTTTCTCGTACGATAATAAGTTGGAAGATATTTCCAGCATCTGACTGAGCCACCCTGTATACAACAGATCAGAAAAGTATTCGAACCTTTTACGAATATATTACACGCGTTGTATAAATTTCTTCTTCCATCCAGGTTCTACGATTTCATGAAGTTTAAGAAGTCTGAAATATTTCTGCCACCGTGATAAACTGTATCTTCTCCGGATCGTAGAAATTCTTTGGTGCTCATAATTTACATAGCAGATTTTTGTAAAATTTTCATCTTTGCTCGTACATCTGTGGTTTCTTTAAAAAAAAAAGAAAAAAAAAAGAAAAACGCTATATAAATTATTTCATTTGCGTCTCTCAATGAAATATTATATTTATATCAGAATCTTGACACGCTGTTTCTTTACCTGGCCCTTGGAGAATCGAACAATTCGGAAATAAAATTAAAAAATAAAATTTGTCAAATTTTATTTAAGAAAGAGAACAAAAAGAAAATGCCGATTTTTGAGAAACATCAAAAAGGCATTCAGACCATCCATTAACGAATTCTTGAATTTATGAAAGATAAATAGACAGAGAGAAGGAAAAGAAGGCTGTTGATAATCACAATTTAACGTAATTCTTAAATTCTTCCATTAAATTGCTCGACGTGGAAGAAAAAGCATAAAACGCGATCGCTCGACGTTCTGGCTTCCATTTTTCTACGTTTCACGATTATATTCCATTTCTTTCGCAGTTTGCCACACCAATGGAAATTGGAATATTTTCAGATGGAACGTTATCGCTTATTACGGTGAAACGCTGATTGGATTTAGCGGGACAGACAGATTTTAATTTCTATTTCCCATTTTCTCGTATTTTTTTAAAGGACTACCGTCTGCGTTTCTCCTGTCGCGCTAATCCGCTGCAAAGGAAACGAAAGAACTTTTTGACGAAAGGTTTATAATACCTAAGTGACGTGAAAATCCCGTAGACCAGAAGCGTAATAATTCTCTGCTTAATCGTTCGTTTCACTCGTAAAGACTTTATATTTCTCCAATGCTATCTTTCTCGTGCAGAATAAATGGAAGTTTGAAATTATCCTTTCTCATCCCGTTAATTCTGAATCTACTTTCGGATAATTGAAACCAATTCTGTGTACAATTTTTGCCATTAAGTAATTCAAGGGAAGCGCTTACTGAAAACTCCTACGGCAAACTACGATCCTGTCATTTTTATCTCTTCATCCTACAGAAAGAATGTAAATAATTCGGTGAATCAAGCGTTTAGAATATTCCATGATGACGAGAATTCCACGCATTTTTCTTACTTTGCCAGTACTTTCTACGATACTTTGTGCAATTTCTATTAATTTGAAGCTACGATGAATCACTTGCTGAATCACTTTTTCCATTAAAAGCTTGTACGATTCGGCGCTAGAAGTTGTTGTAACCGTACCAGTTGCGTACACAAATCCATCGATCGATGTTAGTGTATCGTCTCTTGACGACTGCTATCACGTAAAACTTGTCGCGTTTTATACAAGGAATGAAAAGATTTATTACTCTTTTATTCGAAGTTTTAGCACGATACAAGAATGTTTTTAACTTTGTGGGTTTACTTGACACGACGGATCAGATCCGCAGGCTAAAAAAACACTATCCCCTAGATTTAAGCGCTAGATTCGATTAGAATCAAACATGCGATAAACTCTTTAAACTCATGACATTGTAACACGCCAGATAAACTTACTAAAAATTCTTTTTAGAATTGATTGTAATTTCTCTAAATAAAAAAAAAAACTCGATTACTTGACACGACGGATCAGATCCGCAGGCTAAAAAAACACTATCCCTTAGATTTAAGCGCTAGATTCGATTAGAATCAAACTTGCAATAAACTCTTTAAACTCGTGACATTGTAACACGCCAGAAAAACTTACTAAAAATTCTTCTGTAGAATTGATTGTAATTTTCTCTAAATAAAATAAAAAAAAACAATTACTTGACACGACGGATCAGATCCGCAGGCTAAAAAAACACTATCCCTTAGATTTAAGCGCTAGATTCGATTAGAATCAAACGTGCGATAAACTCTTTATACTCGTGACATTGTAACACTCCAGAAAAACTTACTAAAAATTCTTTTTTAGAATTGATTATAATTTCTCTAAATAAAAAAAAAAACTTTGTGGGTGAAAATCAAGACAAAACTGACTTTTGGCTGTCGCGTTGGTACAGAGGAAACCTAGTTATGGGTGTGTTTAAAGTACCAAAGGGAAGCGGATTCGTCGACGGCACTTTTCCTTGGGAAAAGTGAGGCTAACTATTCGATCGGACAAGAACGAGTGCATTCAACGCGGTACGAGCGTTTTATTACTAATTAAGCGTCTAGTTACTCGATTACTTGACACGTCGGATCATATGCACAGGCTAAGAAAACATTATCCTTTAGATTTAAGCGCTAGATTCAATTAGAATCAAACGTGCGATAAACTCTTTATATCCATGACATTGTAACGCGCCAGAAAAACTTACTAAAAATTCTTTTTTAGAATTGATTGTAATTTTCCTTTAAATAAAAATAAACTATTCGAGGTGTTAATCGGTTAAAAAGTTAGTGGAATAAATCTCCTACCAACGTTGATCGTGGATGATTGCTTATGAGAAGAAACCCGCTTTCTCCGTGCTTCCCAGAAACAAACGATAACGCTAAGGAATGTTTCAAGAACCCTTATGGACCCAAAGACACTTATGGGGCTTGAGAGACCTAAAGCTTATTTATGGATCCTTAGGATTATTCTTCGTTATTTTTTCTATATTAAGCACTAGATTCAATTGAATCAAACATCCATTAAACTCTTTAAACCCACGACATTGCAACACGACAGCTGAATTACTGAAAATTTTGTAAAGAATTGATTGTAATTTAAAATAAATAAATAAAAAAAAAAAATTTCTATACAACTTACTAAAAATTCTTCCGTAGAATTGGTTGTAATTTCCTCAAAATAAAATAAAAAAAAAATTTTTTTCTATAAATGGAGCGATAGCGAAATTTATCAATTTATAAATCGTCGCCCCATCGGATTTGAAGCGTGCCGGTCGTGACACTGCGATGATAATCGTCCCCGAGATCCTTCAAAAGGATCGAAGAGGTGCCGAGCAGGATCCACTGATTACCAGTGACAGGATCCCGCTTTAGAATCAAACATGCAATAATCTCTTTATATTCATGACATTGTAACACGCCAGAAAAACTTACTAAAAATTATTTTAGAATCGATTGTAATTTTTCCTTCCAAATAAAATAAAATAAAATAAAAAAAAAAGGATCCCGCTAGATAAAGATGCGTGCGCATCGACTCCCACTCGATGACGATAGAAGAAGGTCGGTCCGAGCCGGAAACACGGTGCGTAGATGGGAAGTGAAAACCGACTTGACACGGAAGTCAAACAGCCTTTCGTATTGTCACAGGGTGATAAAACAGTGATAGGATAACCACGTGTGACAAAGATCCTGCAGGTCACAGCCATCGAGACAATAAGCCGAGATAGTGTCCCAGGTCCAGAAGATTGTAACAGGATAGCCACTTCTGACTGACGTCTGACGACAATCCCTCGAAAGGAGCCAAACCTTAGTATTAGTTTGTCCGGAAAGTTTCTTTCATTTTGAAACAATAGACGCACGACATTCGTTGTTTTCGGTTATTTTACTGAATCACGTACGATCCATTTTCTTGCGTTTCTATTATTACAAGATAATAGATTATTTATATATCGTTGTAGTAAAATGTTATATACAATATTCTTATAAAATTATATGAAAGAAAACATGTCGCGCATTGTTTTCTTATTAAACGAAAGAAACTTTCCGGACAACCTGATGGATAAATCTTCCCAAAATCACCACTTTACACACTCTGTTCTAACATTCTGAACGGTTACTCTGTTCGATTCGTATAATAAATTTCGCATAGACTATGGTATCTGAAGTTCGAACTTCTCGCCTTCCCTGCCAAACGGTCAAACTATCGCGAAATAGTTCGAACGACGTGAGAAACCGGTGATTTCTTAACACTAAACCTACCGACACTTCTTGTATACTTATTGACCGCTCGCGATAGACAGCACGGACTAGAAATTTTTCTTAGAAAAAAAAGCAAACTAGAAATACACACCAAAGGATATATTGTACGCATATTTGACGAAAAATCACAGATTAGGAGGCGATTTGATAAAAATCTAATAGAAGATACGACGCGATATTAGCGAGTGTTCTCGTATGCCTCGTTTCGCCCGATATTGGAGATTTTCAACCGCGTTGCGGTTACTTTTACACTTTTACAGGGTTTCGAAAAAGAAGGAAGAAATCTGAATTCGGTAAATACATATCTTTTTTCCTGTGTATGTTCGTCGATTTTTCTCAAACGGCTCGATCGGCATCGATTCCTTTTGCATCCTGCAGGTTATGTTCTCCCGTTGGCCCCGTCGCAAATTTTTTTTGCAAAAATCCAATTTTTACGTATGTTCGTCGATTACGCTGCAGCGGATCGAGCTATCGGGACGAAACCGAAATGAAAATGAAGCTTCGCATCTTGCGGGAATAGTTCACCGATCGGCCCCGTTAGCAAAATTTCTCCAGTTTGTTCGTTGCTAATGATGTACAAGGCCGTATTAAAACCTGTCTGAACCTATGGAATCCAGCTATGGGGAACAGCAAGTAATTCCAACATAGAAATACTCCAACGACTACAATCCAAAACATTAAGAACATTATTAGACGCACCCTGGTACGTTACCGACGAAACGATACATCGCGATCTCAAGATACCCACGGTCAAAGAAGAAATATCCAAATTCAGCAACAGATATACGCATAGCTTTTTGAAATGTCAACGGTCTAGCTCGGTACAAATACGAACTAGAACTCTTCTTAAAACAACAGGAAATTGATGTAATGCTCATATCTGAAACTCACTTCACCGATAAAAATTACCTGAAAATAAATGGTTATAACTTCTACCATACCCAACATCCCAGTGGAAAGGCCCTTGGCGTCACCGGAATCATCATCAAAACCAGCATAGAACATTACGAGCTTCCATCATTCCATAAGGACTACCTCCAAGCTACAAACGTAGTGATAGAAGATTGGCAGAGCCCAATCACCACTTCAGCAGTATATTGTCCTCCCAGACATACTACTTCAAAAGAAGACTTCGATAACTTCCTAGAAAACTTGGGCAATAGATTCATAGCCAGAGGAGACTATGACGCTAAACATACCCAATGGGGCAGCAGACTTATCACAGTAACACAGTATCACAGTATCACAGTAACAGGCAAAAATCAAAAACGATAAACGCACGATATTTTTTCTGTCATATTATTTGATCTACCCACAGTCAAAGAAGAAATACGCAAATTCAGCAACAGATATAGCACAAGAGTCAACAACCACCTAAACTCTCTAGTCGCTCGATTACTTGACACGTCGGATCAGATCCGCAGGCTAAAAAAACACTATCCCTTAGATTTAAGCGCTAGATTCGATTAGAATCAAACATGCGATAAACTCTTTAAACTCGTGACATTGTAACACGCCAGAAAAACTTACTAAAAATTCTTTTAGAGTCGATTGTAATTTTTCTTTCCAAATAAAATAAAAAAAAAAAGTTTGTTCGTTTGTTTCGCCGTGGCCTAATCACCGATACCGGAGCAAATTGTGAGCAAATAAGCATGGCAAAGAAAACTTTTTTTTTTTTTTATTTAATTTGACTTCTTTACAATTTGTCCCTTTGGACATTTGGCAGAGAATAGGTGAAGCTAGAAGAACGTATCCACGAAGATCTTGTAAATCACGCGTCAAATAAAGAGTAAGCTATTTTGTTATTATTAATACAAATTAAGAAAGTGTTTCCACATTGTTATTTCGCCAATTACGATGCACAATTCTCAACAATCGATTCACAGGATATGCAACCGGTCGTTTGGCTAGCCGCGGTAGATTTCCAAGTCTCGTTTCGATCAGTCGGTGTATTAAAGCGATTTCGACTTACATTTCTCAGACCAAGGGAATCTACTAAAACCTAAGGAGAATTCCAGCTCCAAATTCTCGCCTTTAAAATCCAATGGCACGGTCGTGTAGAATAGGAAGAAGAGGAAAAATACCTGTTAGGAGACACTTACTGGAAACTCGATTCCACTGTGAAAATGTAATCTAGCAGAAACATTTAAGGGCACTCGGCAAGTTTGATATTCGGTGTGCAAAGTAGTTTGAAATAAACGCGCGATAACGACAGCAGCGCGGGCTATTATGTTCTAATTACGGTTACCGCGTGTATAATTTCGACGTAATCATCGCCCAGACAACGAAACTTCGATCAGATCGAACCTGATCGTTCGCGCGTCTAAATCGTCGCAGACAAAAATTTATTTTTCCCTAATTATCGCTGAGCCGATTTTCAAAAATTTTAAGCACCGTACATTCGTTGTTCGACCTGCAATCATTATATCGTAATTTATACCTAGCCACGCTTTGTGTATCGGAGCTGACGTTTTAGTAATACTTAATTCGTATTTTCAATTTTAAACCGCGATATTAATTATCAATATGAGCGTCACATACATTTGCTCGTCTCGCGTCAGATTATAACAAGGTTTTCTTTAAGATACACGCTAAATAGAGCCGAAAGTCTGGTAACGAAGTTCTTGTCTGGAACGGTTAAGTAGTAACGGACAAGAAGTCGTATGTGATCAGACGAAATGGATCTGACACGCGGCATTTATTTCACTTGCAGATAGCTCGCGTTACGAGCCTCCATCGAGAAGATGAATCCACGCTTCTGAATATACTATTTGTCTGTAACGTCTAGGTGCGGAAAATTAACTTTGAAATATCACTTCGATAGTCCTCTCTTGCGAATCACAGCACCGATTTAATTACCATGTTAATCGGGCAAACTTCGGAAACTTTCAACTTATATCGAAACAAAGTTTCCACGAGTAGAAATAAATTGACTTCGGCGACGGAAATTTTAGAATGGAAATCTTAATGGGCCGATCGTTGGCTGTAAATTATTTATTTATATAGAATGTCTTAAACAACTAAAAGAAAACATTGAAGCGTTTCCCAAAGGTTTCCGTTAGGTGAATGGTTTCTTTATCGACGAGCGAATATATTTTCATCTAAACTATTTTTTATCGAACTATCAGCGGCTCAAATATCACGGCGATTGATCTATACCTTATCTTGTACTTTAAAAAAAAAGAAAAAAAATTAAAATAAAATTACTTTAAAAAAAAATTAAAGGAGTCAGTTACTAATATAGTGCAGAAATAAGCGTTCTAATATTTATAAATAATTTAAATTTATCAGTGAAACCTTCATTTATAATTTCTATCGCATATCGTATAGTAAATTTCGTATTTAAGAAAATATATTTAGAAGCAAGATTACAACCGCGTAACTTTCAAAATTTCCAAACGACAAACAAAATCGCGAGAGTTCCACATTTCTGGTCACAAGCGAATAAGCGAATAAACGTTGCGTTACCTTGTACTTTAAAAAAACAAAAAAGATACAAGGACCGTGTAATAACACAACTGTATCTAAACTTAAAGGAGTAAATTACTATTATAATGTAGAAGCGTCCTAATATTTATAAATAATTTAAATTTATCAGTGAAACCTTCGTTTCTAATTTCTATCGCATATCGTATATTAAATTTTGTATTTAAGAAAATATATTTAGAAGCAAGATTACAAACGTGTAACTTCTACAATTTCCAAATGACAAACAAAATCGCGAAAGTTCCTTATTTCTGGTCACAAGCGAATAAGCGAATAAATATTGCGTCAGTCCATCTGTACTTTAAAACAAAAAAGATACAAGGACCGTGTAATAACACAACTGTATCTAAACTTAAAGGAGTAAATTACCAATATAGTGCAGAAATAAGCGTCCTAATATTTGTAAATAATTTAAATTTATCAGTGAAACCTTCGTTTCTAATTTCTATCGCATATCGTATAGTAAATTTCGTATTTAAGAAAATATATTTGGAAGTAAGATTACAACCGCGTAACTTACAAAATTTCCAAATGACAAACAAAATCGCGAGAGTTCCATATTTCTGGTCACAAGCGAATAAGCGAATAAATATTGCGTCAGTCCATCTGTACTTTAAAACAAAAAAGATACAAGGACCGTGTAATAACACAACTGTATCTAAACTTAAAGGAGTAAATTACCAATATAGTGCAGAAATAAGCGTCCTAATATTTGTAAATAATTTAAATTTATCAATGAAACCTTCGTTTCTAATTTNAAACAAAATCGCGAGAGTTCCTTATTTCTGGTCACAAGCGAATAAGCGAATAAATATTGCGTCAGTCCATCTGTACTTTAAAACAAAAAAGATACAAGGACCGTGTAATAACACAACTGTATCTAAACTTAAAGGAGTAAATTACCAATATAGTGCAGAAATAAGCGTCCTAATATTTGTAAATAATTTAAATTTATCAGTGAAACCTTCGTTTCTAATTTCTATCGCATATCGTATAGTAAATTTCGTATTTAAGAAAATATATTTAGAAGTAAGATTACAACCGCGTAACTTCCAAAATTTCCAAACGACAAAGAAAATCACGAAAGTTGCATATTTCTAAAATATTTGTAAAATGTTGCGATATTTATTAACGATAATACGCCTGATCAAAAGATTCGAAATTTTGACACGAAATCACCTTCGCAGCTGGATCTCTCGATGGCATTTAAAAATCGAGGGGCCATCGCCATCCGACGGGAATTTATTTTAAGCGTTTCACGCTGAAGTTCCTTTTCACAAACTTACGTCGCTTCTATAATCCCTTATCTCTCTCTTCGCTCGCCGCAATCGATCGGAAGCGCGCTACACGCGCAGCTCGAGTGCTTTCCATCGTAAAAATCCTTCCAATATACTTTGCGTAATGTTTCGACGATTCGAGCATCGACTTTAATTCCTACGGTTCGTAATCCTGCATCTCTTTAAGAGTTCCCAGTTACTCTGAAACTATTGCCTCTCGTTTTCTCTCTGTTGCGTCGATTATTTAAGCAACTCCACGAACAGGTTTCCTCCACGCACTTTGTTTCGCTGTTCTTAGAATTGTTTTAATCGTATCCGTTGAAAGTGAAAGCCGGTATAAGGAAAATAGCGAAATCGTTAGGATAATATTTTCAGAATGAACCACGGCTGGAAATTCACGACGCTGCGAAGTTTTCAGATCCGAACGACAAACTCGAGAATTTCTGTCTTTATTCGTCGTACGTGTGTCTACGTGCAAAATATATACAGGGTGGTTGGTAACCGGTGGTACAAGCGGAAAGGGGGTGATTCTAGGCGAAAAAAGAAGTGGAAAATATAGAATAAAAATTGTTCGTTCGTGGCTTTATCTTGCTGTTTTCGAGAAAATCGACTTTGAATTTTCTCACTGTAGATCGTTGTCTCGATCGACGTTACGCTGATAAACACTCGCAATGTGACCAAAGTGTTTTCCTACCTATTAACTTACTATCCGACTTTTTTATTCTATATTTTTTTATTCTATTTTTTTTTTTTTTTTTTTTTTTTTTTTTTTTTTTTTTTTTTTTTTTTTTTTTTTTTTTTTTTTTTTTTTTTTTTTTTATTCTTATTTCCTTTATTCTATATTTTTTTTTATTCTTATTTTTTTTATTCTATATTTTCGACTTCTTTTTTCGCGTAGAATCGCCCCCTTTCCGCTTGTACCACCAGTTACCAACCACCCTGTATATTACTTAGCATGGAAATTGCCGCTTGTCAGAGTAAATAATTCGAGAAAATATTCCTTACGGATCACGCATGGCTGAAATATTTGCCGACAAGCGGACCATAGATCTTTTAAATAGCTGGAAAACCAATATTTAAGATCGATATGTCGAAGTAGAAATATTTTGAAGGGACAAGTTCGTGCGTGTCACGGCACGTAGGCAAAAGTCAATAGGTGACAAAATAAAAGAACGACGAACCGCTGTAAGAAAGAAAATATCACGGAATAAATCAGCGGCTAAAGTTCTAGAAATTTGAGACTCGAGCAGACGATAGGTTCGACAAGAATCGAAGATGGAAAATTCGCTCGCAGAGCCGAATATTTCTAAATATAAAAATTCTCGAAGCGAAATGTCGCAAGAGCGAACAATACGCGTCCGTCTGGTGGAAAAACCGACGTTCGAGGCGAGTTAAGGATCTCAAGGTTTGCTGTTCGAAGCTGCGCGCGCGGGTTATTTTTAAATGTTTTGTAAGTTGCGTTTACAGGCATCGACGCCAGCGAAGGTCGGTTATTGACCAGCGTCGACCTCTAAATTCCACTTCGCGCCATCGAAATTCTCTGTCACTTGCACGCTTCCTCGCGTAAACGCGTATTTTACCACGAATCGCGCGAATAAAGCTTCCTTCGGATTAGTCGAGTTATTCGAACTCGAGTTCGAACACAGTTCGGTTACGTAAACGCCAGATTCTACGATACGACGTCCGCCAGCGTCTTATTTCTCTCGTTTTTTTCTTTTTTCTTTTTTTTTTTTCTCGCCCATCCGAGTCGCCAGACTTCGACAGTCTCGTCAGCTTTCGCGCGGACAAGAAAGCTGCGAATATATTTCAGTCGCGCGCTTCTCGAACAGACGTTCTTCGCACGGTGGTAACGAAATTTTGTTAACGCCGTCTAGGCACAAGATTCGAGGTAAAATGATGGCGAATGGTCGGAAGCTCGTGTACGTTACGTCGCTTCGTGCACGTGAAATGCCGTTTCATCGATCGATTGCGAAAACTTGCGAAACTAAAGGGTCGTTAACAGAGAAATATCGTTTGAATTGCGCAAAGTAAAAGCAGGATTTTATCCGCCAGCCAGGTCATTGGAATATTTGCAATAATTGAAATCCTACGATCGATCAAGCTACTCAACACGTACGATGAATTATTCTCTTACTCGCTTTCCGCCCATGTCCGATAAAGGTATCAAAGATAAATCAAACGTCGAAAGCAACCCTGTACAAGTGATTCTCGTTGTGTTTTTTTTTTTTTTTTTTTTTTTTTTTTTTTATTTAGAGGAAATTTACGATCAATTCTCAATAAGAAGATTCTCCTCGCGGCGAATAAACTGTACGAAATACGTAGTTCGCCGCCAAGACGTTAATAAAATGGATCGTCCCGAGTCACCGCGAAATTCGCCTGCCTAGTGCAGGATTTATCGCGGAATAATAACCGCGTAAACGTTTAAGCCGCGAAATTACGCTGCTTTACCGGCGAGCTCGCTGCTTAATGCACACGGTCGTTGAATAAGGGAGGATTTACACGAGGACCGTACAAGCAACCAACTCCGCGAGGATACACGATCGAACACGCAAGCAAACGCCTAACCCTTTGCGGACGAGAGGCAGAGATATCTGCCAAGCCTTTTTACCGTTGCGGACGCGTGGCAGATTGAACGCTAACTCCGTGTAAGCTCGCGAAAGACCGAAGAATATGTAAACAGAGTTGCAGTGTGCTGTCGTTTTGTCTGTGTCAGTCTATGTGTTTCCCTCTCAACTCGGAGGACTTATCGAAGTACGGTCGATCTATGTTTCGTTTACATACTCGCGAAAGCTACGTTTTCCATGTACCTAAAAATTTCCACGCTAGCATCATTCGAACGCTAGAAATTAAATATAGCACACGTGCGCTATCCTTTTGTCCGGGAGTGTTCCACGTTCTTCGTTCCTCGCGTCAAAATTGCCACTCCTGAGTCGTTTAAACCGCTCGAAGCACCGTGATTTACCAAGAGCATGCTCACCGTAAGCTTCGACGAGCATTCGATGCGACTCTGCGGCAGTTTTCTTCGAATGCCAACAGAAAATCAATGCTGTCCGCAAATCGTACTTTCCAGGCACAAAATTCCACGCGTTCGACGCTGTTACAAACCATGCTGTTGTATGAAACTTGTATCGTTGTGGGTCGGAAATGTTTTTGTGAGATGTCAACAAAGACTTTTGGCACCGATACTATTGAATTTTGGCAACTACATCATCAGCTAGGGCCATCTATAGGCAAATTCCGGTTTCATACTTACAGACCCGGTATATCTGCCCGAATCAGTTCACAGTTTCGGGACACTTACTTCGAAGTGGCTGACGTACGTCTATTTTTCTGAGCGATAATCTTACGCTTATTTATGCGTGGGTATAGTAAACTAAACGATATTATGCTTTTGACGAAAGAAAATTGTAGATCTTTAGCGACGAAATCTCATCTTTCGTTTATATATCTTTTACGAACAGGAAGAAGTAAAGACCGTGTGGTATGTTCCAATTGGAAAATCAAACGCGCAAGAGGAATTATCGTACTATCGTGCTTCTTGTTCGGCTAAACCGGCTTTGCGTATAGGCGACGATGCGAGAATATAAATCAAGTCACGTTTTCTTGGATATTGACAACAAATTTTGTTGTATTTATGTTGAAGTGGTCAACACTTCTAAAAAAAAAAAACTCTACGTCTATTCCGTCTAATGATTCCGGACAGAAGAATGACATGGAAACAACACATAGCCGACAAATCGAAGCAAATCGAAACAAAAATAAAAAAATTCTACTGGCTCATTGGCCGACGTTCCAACTTAAGCACGCAGAGTGAAATAATGATATACAAGGCCGTATTAAAACCTGTCTGGACCTATGGAATCCAGCTATGGGGAACAGCAAGTAATTCCAACATAGAGATACTCCAACGACTACAATCGAAAACACTAAGAATCTTATTAGACGCACCCTGGTACGTTACCAACGAAACGATACATCACGGCCTCAAGATACACACAGTCAAAGAAGAAACATCCAAATTCAGCAACAGATATAGCACACGAGTCAACAACCACCTAAACTCTCTAGTCACTCAATTACTTGACACGACGGATCAGATCCGCAGGCTAAAAAAACACTGTCCCTTAGATTTAAGCGCTAGATTCGATTAGAATCAAACATGCGATAAACTCTTTATATTCGTGACATTGTAACACGCCAGAAAAACTTACTAAAAATTCTTTTAGAGTCGATTGTAATTTTTCTTTCCAAATAAAATAAAAAAAAAAAAGTTTGTTCGTTTGTTTCGCCGTCGCCTAATTACCGATACCGGAGCAAATTGTGAGCAAATAAGCATGGCAAAGAAAACTTTTTTTTTTTTTTTATTTAATTTGACTTCTTTACAATTTGTCCCTTTGGACATTTGGCAGAGAAAAGGTGAAGCTAGAAGAATGTATCCACGAAGATCTTGTAATATATATAATAAATATAGTATATATATAAATATAATGTAATATAATGTAATATAAATATAATGTAATAATAAATGTAATATATATAATATATATAATAAAGAGTAAGCTACTTTGTTATTATTAATACAATTACGATGAACAATTCTCAACAATCGATTCACAGGATACGCAAACGGTCGATTGGCTAGCCTCGGTAGATTTCCAAGTCTCGTTTCGATCAGTCCGTGCATTAAAGCGATTTCGACTTAAGACGAAAGACAACCACATAGCAACCATAGACAAAAGACAATCACATGGCAACCATAGGCAATAGACAGGCAACGATGGCTTGGGAGTTTTCAGTCGCTAGGTAACACTGCTAGCGCGCGGATCTGGACCAGCTCGAACTGTATTCATATTTCTACATACGCTTCTTTGTTAAATATACTTTTCTATCTCACAATTTGTCCACGCGTTCTTCCATCTATACGGCCAATAACCACGACAATTTAAAGAAAGTTTTAGCTTTTAGAACGCAAACGTTCAACGTGTACATTTCCTCAACTGCGCGTGACAATACCTCTCGTCCGCAAAGGGCTAATCACGTCGACGAGATCGTATCTGCCACCTACGTTCGATTGCTCCACGCTTTTCTCGCAGGTTCTTCTTCTTCGAGCTGGAAAGATGGATAGATGGTGTCGTCGCGGCCAGGGTAAGTCACGCGGTTGCGATAGGTCGCGTTTCTCGCTCGCCAGGGACGGATAGCAGCGAGAAAAAGCCAGCTCGATGGCGCACTTGAGATATCGTTTCTCGGGTTCAGACGCGCAAGAATCTTTCGGAAAAAGTTTCCGGCGAAACGTGGATTACGAGCGAAGGGTATGGAGAAAGCAAGCGTCGCGGAGTTCTCGGAACACAGCGATAGAATATTAGCATTTAGAATACCATAACCATGAAAACAATAACCAAGCAAGTGTCACGGGGTTCTCGGAATACAGCGATAGGATAATCACATTAAAACAATAACTAAGTAACAGCATAACTACGTGACCGACATCCAGCGACAAGCCCTGCACAGGAACCAAATCCTTGATACAAAAAACACTCTCAAATCGGCATGAGGCAGTTCTCTTCTGTTATATCATTCGTCACTCTGTCAGTTTGTACGATCAATTTGCATCAACTATCACAGTAAAAACACTATCCCTTAGATTTAAGCACTAGATTCAATTAGAATCAAACATGCGATAAACTCTTTATACTCGCGACATTGTAAGACGCCAGAAAAACTTACTAAAAATTCTTCTGTAGAATTGATTGTAATTTTCTCTAAATAAAATAAAAAAAAAAAATTATCATGGTTGAAGTACTAATCTCTCACCCTACGCGCGGAAAATAAAATAAATTCAAATCTACGTGACACGAGAAATGTCATAAGGTGGATCTATTGAGGAAGTTAATTGGCAAATGGTTCGGTTCATCGGTGAACAAACGAGGCTCGATGGATTTCAGTTATACAGGGTGGTTGGTAACTGGTGATACAAGCGGAAAGGGGGTGATTCTACGCGAAAAAGTCGAAAATATAGAATAAAGAAGTAAGTTAATAGATAGGAAAACACTTTGGTCACATTGGAAGTATTTATCAACGTAACGTCGATCGAGACAACGATCTACAGTGAGAAAATTCAAAGTCGATTTTCTCGAAAACAAAGCCTCGAACGAAAAATTTACAAGCGGTACAAGCGGAAAGGGGGCGATTCTACGCGAAAAAAGAAGTCGAAAATATAGAATAAAAGAAATAAGAATAAAAAAATATAGAATAAAGGAAATAAGAATAAAAAAGAATGGAATAAAAAAAATATAGAATAAAAAAGTCGGATAGTAAGTTAATAGGTAGGAAAACACTTTGGTCACATTGCGAGTGTTTATCAACGTAACGTCGATCGAGACAACGATCTACAGTGAGAAAATTCAAAGTCGATTTTCTCGAAAACAGCAAGATAAAGCCACAAACGAAAAATTTTTATTCCATATTTTCCACTTCTTTTTTCGCCTAGAATCACCCCCTTTCCGCTTGTACCACCAGTTACCAACCACCCTGTATGTTCGTTATATGTATATGAAAATTATACTTGTATTATGTATCGAAGGAGAGGGTGAACGAACGGAATAATCGTTTTATATTATACCACTTTCTGTAGAATTAAGCGGCGAGTTGGGCTCTAAGGGAGACATTGGAATAAAATAAAGAGTGTCTGTTATTACCGAACAGATCGTTCAGTTATATTTTATTAATACGGTGGATAAATTGCAGCTTACGGGCTTCTATCGCGCGATAGATACGATCCGAAGCAATGAAAGATCGTTGAAAAATCTGAAACGATGGAAGATACTCGTGACCATTTCTTTCTCGTTGATATTCAGATTTAAAAAGAAAAACAGATTAGAAAATATAATAGGAAAGAAGGGACGTGAAAAAAGGAATAATTTCTACTTCGAGCCTACGCAACTAAAATGAAAGAGAATAAATCCGCCGCTACGTCGCAACCGAGCACTGATTAAAATCTTTTAGTTGGAAGGAAACTACGTACGATCGGGGAGCTTAATGGAGTCCTTTAAAACTTTCCATAGAAAGAAGCAGAGAGAGAGAGAGAGAGAGAGAGAGAGAAGTTGCGAATCTGGAAAACAGCAAAGAACCGCAGTTCTTATCGAAAATCCAATTCCTATCTCGGCCCTAACGTAAATAGGATGGCAGCCTTCGCGAGTAGGAGAAATTTCAACGTCGCGGCTTCGTTGCGATCTTCCACCGTATCTGTTTGGAAAATGTCAATTTACAGTAACAACGTCTACCCTTCTTCGTCTCGAAGAATCACGCGCATCCGCTGGAATCTTGGCGAGTTTCGGCATAATTTTCCACGCTCAGTCTCTCGAATTCCTCGAGACACGCAAATCGTCGCTTTTCCACGCTCGGAGTCCTTTGCTTTCCGTTCAAACGGCGATCGATCGACGAACGCAATTTATATCTCGTTTAGAAAATTCATTCCTTTCGTAAAAATGTTACGTAAACTACAAAAAAAAAAAATTACTCGCAGCAACTTTGTATGGGCGCGTTGCCTACGCTGTAAATGAGATTTCGACGTTTTGTTAACAACGAATAACGGAGAAAAAGATCTGTTCGAGATTTTCGACTTGTTCCTGAGCGTAGAATCTGCGTATATCGGCCCTTTCGGGATGCTTTAACATTAAACCTACCATTGCGATCAAATTGACCGCTTTCAAATTTCTACACAAATTTTACCATATTTCGACGGTTAAACACTATCCCCTAGATTTAAGCGCTAGATTCAATTAAAATCAATTAGAATTCAATTAGAACATGCAATAAACTCTTTATACTCATGACATTGTAACACGCCAGAAGAATTTACTAAAAATTCTTTCATAGAATTGTCGTAATTTTCTCAAATAAAAAAAAAAAAATATTTCAGGTATCAGATCGCTCGCTAATCTATGACTTTTCATAAAATATGCGCACGATATATCCTTCGGTATTTACTTCTAGTTTAGTTTAGTCTAAGTTAGTTTTAGTTTAGTCTAGTTTAGTCTAGTTAGTCGGTATTTGCTTCTTCTTTTTCAATGAAAAATTTGTAGTTTGTCCTGCCTATCGCGAGCGGTCGATAAGTATACACAAAGTGTCGGTAGGTTTAGCGTTAAGTAAAGCGTCTCTCACAACGATACGCAGCTGTTAGAATGACTGAAAGATACGCCCGGGTCAAGAACAGCGGAATCGTTCGAACAAACAGTTCTTCGAAAGAATTTGTAAATGACGATGGATGGGCGATACTTAGTTTTGCACTGACGATTAATTTTGTCCACAACCAAATGTGCGTTGTCACGTAATTTTCGTGACTCACACACACACACACACAAGAGTAAAAGAAAATAACACTACCCCGATCTGCAGCAATCGTTATTCCTTCTATTTATTTATGGTTTTAATTTACAACCGGTACAATTAGTTTATCGAAAGACGATACAGCACTATGTAACTCCTGGCAACCAGACTCTCCATTAACGACTCAACTATATATCCCCTATACGTGCCTTTTTGTCTTCTGGTATCACCGCCACGTCCGTGTTCCGTAACCGTCTCCGATCGCGGTCTTTTTGGTAACTCCTTACCGAAAGACCGACGATACAGATCAACGGGCCGCTTGGTCCATCGAAGTTTCCCGACCTTCTCGGTCCGTCGGCATTTAGA